>CM064533.1:24100106-24243802 GCA_032716605.1 Paralithodes platypus
TGGGTAGGGCCCACGATTTACGCACATGGGCAGCTTCTTTCCGTTTCCTGACACAAATTTTTTTCAGTAGAAGATAGCGCGTCCACTCAGCTGTGGGCGTCTAAGAATACGTTTTGTCTAGATACTTGTCAGTTGCTCTAGACAAACCTTCCTTACCATGTATCGCTTTAAGGCAGAGGGTCTAGGTGGCCCTGCAGGGTCACCTTTGTTATTTTCCCGAGAAGGGGGGGGGTGGGGGGGGGGGGTGCAGTCAGTTGACTTTGGACACCCTAGACCCCGCCGGAGTATGAGAGCTGTGATTACAATTTAAGGTTTATGTGATATGAAAAATTTCTCAGCGAGAAATTGTGCTAGTACAATGTTAGCTACAAAAAAACGGTGTTGTTATAGTAGTTTTAGCTGCGAAAGCAATCTAATATTAGAACAGTGGAGATCCTTTGCAATTTACCTCCACGGTATTTTGGGGTTTATTATGTGCCACATATAAACTTATAACTTGGTATTTTTGTCACCACTCGTTGAGTGGGGTGCTGCCTTTGTAACTACAGATCCTGTGTTTTCAGAATCTTCAGGGTTACCCATTTTTTGTCAGGCAGGCTTCTTTGAAGCCACGCACCTGCCTGAAACCCTTTTTCTTGTATATATTTGGCCTACGGCCTATTAAAATATATTTTTAAAAAGTAAGAATACTATGTGGTTGTTTTTATTATCTGCTTTTATAGAGTTATGATATGATTACGAAATGTCCCCCCTCCCATCTTAGAAATCAGGCATGTTCGTCAATGATGGAGGGGCCACTAATAAATTATAGGTTTGACTCCTGGTAAGGAGATAAAAGAAAAAACTAATATTTAGTAGTGATCCCGTAATCATTGACGCCTGGGGCCCTCCCGGCCGTCCCCTTCCCATTCGGTGATGTATTAAGGATTTTGGTGTACTTGATATGTCAGTGTAGGAGGGATGTCGCCTGAATCAGCGTCTGGTCAGAATCACACACAAGTACATCCACGATTTGATGGAAAGGCTTATTAGTATAGTTATTCTTATTTTCTTTTTGTTTTTATTTTTTACGAAGTTTTTTCGTAGTGAGAACCCAATTCATAATGACTGAAGCCATGAGTGAGGTCGCGTGCGCTCATGATGAGGACTCCTATGTTTTTTAAAGCTCTTCAGCGGTAGATTCAAACTACGGGCGGATTAGTGTTTGAAGAGGATGCCTTATGTAATAGGCATGTTCGTCAATGATTACGGGGACACTACTAAAGATTAGGTTTTCTTTATCTCCTTACAGGAGTCAAAACTATAATTAATGATTACGTACAGCCATCGGTCTGGATGTGCATCTTTGTATGTAGATGCCTAAGCTCGTCCGGTTAATACTCCACTCATTGCGTATTGGCACCAAGTTTGAATGAACCTGTGTCAACATTAGTAGGTGCGACCATGGTAAATGTTGTTCCAGTATCGAGATTCACCAATTAGTAGAGGGGGAGGCTTCTTGAACATATCATGAGCAGGTTGTTTAGGCTGGACAGGGAAATGAGACGGGCAAACTGTGTCTGGTATGGCATATGGAATAAAATGGGTGGAGCCAGAGACCTACTTTGGAGATATCGGATCGCTTGATCTAAAGACCGTAAATTTCTGTTCAATTTTGTCTGTCAACTCATGCATAGATTTAAGAAGAAAAACCTGAAGTTCACCCACCAAGACACCAGGGGGGCTCTGAGTACGGGACTATATCAGGAAACTCTTCTTCACTTTGTTCTAATGGAAAACCATGGTACTCCTTCTACTCCAACCCTCCTCGGTATGGTTCACTGGTTTCCAAACTCTTACCACACTATTTAGCAATGCTTATGACCAAACGGTTTTGGATATCCTTAGGAAGTACTTTTTTCCAGTATTGCCCCAACCGTACGGTAACCAAAATATCGGGAGCTGTCAGAGAAGGATCTAAAAACGAACAGGTAAGTCCGTAGAGGGGCTGAACAGGTGATTAGTGTAGGGAGTTTAGGTTTATGTACTTCAGTTTCAATATTCACCTGAATCAGTTTAGGGTGCGTAATGTGGGTGGAGCAAGCAACTGGGTTTATTCAGATTGCGGTTCAAGAGTATCAGCTAACCGTACTAGGGAAAAGTGGAGGGGAACTGATACCCCTCAGAACTTAGCTCAGTCACGGAAGTAGATGAGGACAGGTAATTTATGTTTTTTGATGTACTAGGGTTAGCAGGGTGGGCTGGACCACATTATACTAATGTCCAAAGGCTGGGGGTATGTGGTGTAGAATGCAGGATTTTGACATCATGACTGCGAGTCGAGTTGGGAAGTTTGGTACTTAGCAGGTCGCCTGTGAGTTTGAGATTTGCTCACTTTCTTCTGTTTATTTACTGGAAGACTTCAGTGAGCTGGGCGGACCTATGTCTTTTCCCTGCTAGAAGAGTCCAGACATTTTCTGTGTCAGTGGAGATGTGGGAAGGAGATAGGGGTTCTTAGAAAAGGACTATTTCTATTTTCCAAAAAAGTCTTACATACTTTGCCTCTCATAATGAGGACCTGGATATCTTGTTTAAGGTACCTGAAATGTAAGACTTTAAACCGAAGCCCCACAACAGATAATAACACGTGTCTTGCATGTGACCGAGGGCATAAATTGGTTTTTTGGGTCATGGATATTAACAAAAATATGGATTAGTGACTTAGCTCGACTTAGAGCCGGTGAGCCGGGAAGGAAAACGTTTAAGTGTTTTGTAAAAAATGAACTCACCTTAAAACTATAAGGTGTTTAGGCCCTTCCTCAAACAGTGGTTATCACTTGGCCGAAGAGGATCGTTCTAATGTGTTGAAAAGAATCTTCTCCGGTAACGCAGCAGCTCGCCTGAAGCCTGTGAATAATACCCAATGAGTCAATGTTTGCATGGATGGTGGAAATAATACCGCGAAGTATTATCGGTCTGCTTAGATTTGGCAAAATAGGATCTAGTCATGTGTATCGTTTATTTTAAATAAACTGCAGTTGCCTTTTTATGTAAGAAAATAGTCTAGAGTGAAATTATTTACCCGGTATCACTGGGATATAATTACTTGGTAATTTTTTTAGGTTCAGCATTAGCCTTTTTAGAAAGGGAAAGAAAACCTTGTACTTGTTTTCCTGGAAATTAATTAAAAATTATGTAATTAGAGGTGAGAATATACTTAGTAGATATGAACCTGAAACTCTAGAGTTTAGTTTTTGCGGCCCAGTGGAACTCACCGTAAAGATTATACCGGTTTTGTTAGCCAAGTTGAAGGGAGTAACAGGCAAGATGGTGAGGTCTAACCCAATGGCGCTTGAACATCTGGAATACTGTTCATCCTCCTGCTGTGGTTATCACTTGGCCGGGACGGGAACGTTTTGATTGAAGTCCATATTCTTCTCTGGGAACGCAGCGGGGGGGCATTATCTTGAGCCTGTGAATCATACCAAGGAGTCAATGTGTTGGATAGAGAGATGGAAATAGTACTTATAGGCCTACTTAAACTTGGGCAAAATTAGGGATCATAGGCCTTGTATCTGGTTTACTTTTAAAATTAAAGCTACATTAGATAGAAGTACTTATGTGTAAGCTCTCGTTTTCTATCGTAAGTCTGATAGCTTATGTTAATTACTGATAGCCGTGGCCTGTCTCATAATGTTGGTATGACATCCTTATTATAATGTGACCAAGCCAAGGGTACCCAGCAGTATAATTTCCATTTGATTCCAGTATTGGAACCCTGGTTTTGTTTTATTAAATAGTGTGATAAAGCTTAGGGTACCCGGTACAAATGAATATCTGTTACTCTTACTGGTACAATGGACTTGTTCTTGTCGTAGTATGACACGGCTTTGGGGTAACACAGCAACCCCCATATGGTGCGTCTTCTCAATTTTTGGGGTACGGTGGTCACCCGGGCCCTGTCATTGTGAAACAATGAATCCATGTCATCATGGACGGGGCTGTTCGGGCCAGGCAGCTTAGGGGACAACAAAGCGAACCAGTGATCATGGTACCCGGCATTGTAATATCACCCGTCAATTATTGTTACCCACCCGGGGGCCTGACCTATATAGATGTTTAGAGAAGGGTCTAAGAGTACCCCGGTGGCTTTCAAAAGAAAATATTGTAGAATCGCTAATCATTCTTAATAGTCGCCAGCGTACCCGGTAATTAGACTGGTTCTCTTACTGGTGCCTGGGGTTCTTGTTATGGTATTTAGTGTATGCTACTACCCGGGTGAGCATGTTACCGCGGGGTCTGACAAGTCGTCTAGGACGTGACCGGGCAATGGTCTACGTTGTATCCGGGATGTTTGGCGTGTCCTTCTAATATGTTAAGACATCACTTATTATAGCTATGACCAAAGCCTAGAGTAACCCGGCAAAGTTAATTTCTATATTGGGCATTGTAATATGGACCCGTCAATTACTGATATACCTGGGCTTGTCTTTATATTGTTATAGACAAGGCCCAGAGTACCTCGGTAAATGACCTACTGGTGCCAGGGCCTGGTTCCCTTCTTAACGGGGGGCCCGCCAGAGTAAAAACCGGCCATATAGTCTATTTGTATCCGGGTTGTTTGTCAGTTATATTTGTTTTCGGTATATGATACCACCCGGGAGGTATTTTGGTACCCGGGTCTGTCATCGTTCAGACATATAAACCGGCAATAGAGCCTATTTTGTACCCGTGGCGCTTGTCTATTATATTTGTTATGGGCATTATGATACGCACCTGGGAATTATTGGTACCCGGGTCTGTCCATCGTCTTTAACAGCCTCCAGATGTAACCGCTGGGTGGGTCCACTATCTCACTATACGCGCCTTCTTGAATACCCGACTCTACCCCCGGGAATGTTGGTAACACCGGGTCTGTCATCGATCCCGGGTACCCGGGTCCATAGTCTATTTGTAACCCGGGGGTTTGGACTTTATGTTTGTTTTGGTATATATGATACACCCGGGGATATTGGTACCCGGGTTTGTCATCGTCGTGCGTGACAGCCTCCAGAGTACCCGGCTATGGCCTATTAGTAACCCGGGGCTGGGGTGTCTTTATATTTTATATGGATTATAATACGACCCGGGAATATTGGTATACCCCGGGGTCTCTGTCATTAGTTTTTTTTTAAAAGTCTCCAGAGTAAACCCGGGCCCGTATAGCCTATTTGTACCCGGGACTGTATTCTTTATACTTGTTGTTCTGGTAATATAGATATCGTCCGCCATAAAGGTACCCGGTGTCTTGTCCTCTTTACCGGCAGTATTGGTACCCGGGCCTTGTTGAGATTAAGGTCTAGGGTTACCCGGGGGAAATTTGAGAATTCTCAACAACGCCATGGAGGCTCGGCACTCTCCGTAGAGGGATATGGCCGTAGCTCTGGCCACTCAGTGTTATTTGTCGATCATTTATGTAACTTTGCACATGTTTTTTAAATTCTTATATCTTTGGTTTAAGTCAGTGAGATATAAAACATGTTTTTTAAATTCTCTATATCTTTGTTAAGTCAGTGAGATATAAACATGTATTTTAAATTCTTATATCTTTGTAAGTCAGTGAGATATAAACATGTTTTTTTTAAATTCTTATATCTTTGTAAGTCAGTGAGATATACTCAATCAAGATATTATTTCGAGTACTGTGGCTACTTGTTGTAGGCCTAGTTGGTACCATTTGGAATAAATAAATACGAGTGCCTAAATAAGTAGTAAAATAGGCTACTATAAAAAGGTTGATATTGAAATTTGACATCACAATATTATGCCATCAGCTATAAATATTTGGTGGTTAACACTGAAAATAATCTATCTATCTATCACTGCCCGCCGTGATCCCCGAAGGGCTACGTAAATGCACTGAAAATAATGCCATATAACTGTCTGGAAGGCAAAAAAGTATGAAAAGGCACTCTTGATTGAATAATGGGCATTAAGAATTCCATCATCACATAGAAAGCTTTGATGGTAGGTACTGAAGGTATTGCAGTTGATATGTTATGAACCATTTGTTCTCTACAATGTGTGATAAATTAATGAGTAACTTAGCATTGATTGGTTATGAAAGTAACCCCTGGCCCGGGCACAATCATGGGGAGTATAAGCGAAGAATTAAGTTCTATGAATTTGACACTAACACAGTACTCAACACTTAAGGAAATTAATATCAAGCTATAATGTTAATACACACTTTCACAGAAAAAAAGGGACACTGCAGCTAGAGAGCCAAGGCTCGTATGATAACAACATTTAGTTGAAGCAAAGTGGCGTCCAGAATACACGATCGTCGACCAGCCTAGAAACCAAGTCCTTGCTTATTCAGGTTTACAAGTGAATATAATTACAATAAATACATTCCTAAATGCATATACAACTCAATATGCAAATAGACTCACTAAGGACTAAAAACTGATGCGTTTAAGAGGGGCTATGTAACTGAATAGGGGAGCAAGGAAAATGCGTCCTTTCTTGATGGACGACAGTCGAGAGAGGTCGCTCCTGGGCAGGAAGAGGTATGAGCCATGCTCATGGGAAACAGAGGAAGATCGGAATGCGCTGAGGCGCGGTGTTTAAAACACGCGGTGAATTGCCTATGATAACGCTCTTCAAATCTCTAGTGCTACCGCGGCTTGAATACTGTAACGTATTAACATCCCCATACAAAGCAGGTGAAATAAATGACGTAGAGAGTGTACAAAGAAATTTCACTTCGCATATAAGTTCGATAAAACATCTACACTATTGGGAGCGTTTAAGAGCACTGAATCTGTACTCACTGGAACGTAGAAGAGAACGTTACCTAATAATATACACATGGAAAATCGCAGAGGGTTTAGTACCAAACCTACATACTCCGATAGTCATGAAATTCAGTGATAGGAGAGGCTGGGAATGCGAAATCCCCCGGATGAATAACAGGGGTGCTATGGGCTCTCTGCGAGAGGGCTGGTTATCACACAGAGGCCCACGTCTCTTCAACAAACTCCCACGGCGAGTAAGAGACATGAGGGACATCTCGTTAGACAACTTCAAGAGAGCCCTAGATGTCGAACTGCAAAAAGTGCCAGACGAGCCCATCCTCGCAAGGGAGAGAGCTGTCGCTTCAAACAGTCTACTGCACCAAATCACCACCCATAACGAGGGGCGTCGCGCTCCTTGGTGCCGCTAGAGGAGCGGCGAACACATCCAAAGGTAAAGTAAGGTTCAAACTGTGTTAATTCTTTTCTTTTTTATTTTCTACTTTTCAGTGGCTCCGTCTCAATGACGTACCTTAGGAATGATTAAGGGGTACCCCCTAAGATGATCTTGGTTCTCGACCGTCGTAATCGAGGTTAAACCGGGCTCAGAGGAGCCCGGAACGAGGCCATATTATCATAGGCTCTTACGTCATTGACGTAAGGAGCCACCAATAAATTATGTATTATGTGTTGCAAACATATATTTATGCAATAGGCTAACAAGTTAAATTTGATAGGAGTGAATTTCGGACTATAGGTTTGATAGTATAGTCTAGTGTATGTTTAAATGCAGGCATCGATTTGATTACTATAAGTGGAAAGATTTTAGATTTATGTATATCTGCTGATAGGCCTATTGTTATTTGGATCTGAGCTGTGCACAGTTTGAATATAATACCTAGTGAGTCAACTTATGTATTTGAATTAATCTTGTGGTCAAAGAATGGTAGTGTACAGGCGCTAGTAATAGTGATTTATAGGCTAGACAGTATCAGGACAGGTCTGCCGAAGTATTATAATTGCCTTTCTTTCATAGATTTATTGATAATACTTTTTTTCTATTAGCTTAGTACAATACTGTAGTATGTAAATCTATATGAGATCAGTGTTGACCTAGGATATGATATCAGGCCTGCACACTGATTGATCTACTGTATATGCCTTTATTTTGTTGGGGAATTATTTGGAGAGGTACTGTATTGTCATCTCAATATTATTAACCCGTCATCTACGTTTGTCATCAACTTTGGAAAGTTCTAAACATTAATTTTGTCTCACATTACAAAGCAGAAAACAGAACAGTGTCAACTTATATAACGTTATTTTACTTATCAGATTATACTATACAGTCGGTCCTCCGGTAACGCGGCTAATGTGTTCTCGTGTTACCAAAAACCGCGTTAACGAACCCATATGTTTACATGTTAAACGTACCGTAAAGTGGGGTAACTTCGGACTTCGGTCATAACTTCGGACATCGGCGATAATAAGTAATTAGACATTGTCATTATATAATGGATTTTTTTTTTTTTTTTTTTTGGGGTCCGTTTAGAGAAATGGCAAAGGAAGAGCATGTAAAAGTCCTAGGGAACTGACATGAGTATATGTACACGAAAAAAATATTATATATGTGACGAAAATATGTAAATTTTTCGCTACCCTGCCAAACTTCTATCACCCTGAAGAAATTTGTTTGTATGAATGATGTTGTGACTGATATAATTTTGTAGTAACATTACCAGAGACAACATCCACCAAAGGAAATTTGTTACACTTGTATAACGCTCTAGCTAGAACAGTATCATTTAACCGATTGTGTTTAAAAAAAAACATGGTAACTTCGGACATGGAACAAAACAATCGTTTGTTATTATTTGCCCTATGAAAATCATTCATAATACTTGTACATCATTAACATGGTGGTAAAAGATCAAATCATCATTCTCTGAGTCCAAAAACCCATAAAAATATGATACTATGCTAACCGATTTATGTATTTCGGATAATTCTGGATATATAATATATATAAATTAGGAGAGGCATATATCTTGTCCAAATTTTTTTTATCTGCCGAAAGAAACACCAACAAATACGTTATACCTATAAAAATGCTCAAATTCATAAAAGTGTATATGCAGTGATATATTAATACATACCTATATATTTCACTAGGCCTAGTTAATTTTCGAGTTATTGATTTGACAGCATTGGTTATTTTTCCTTCTCAATATTTTCTAGGAGTGAGCTCGATGCCTAACGAGAACAGATGCAAACAGAATATATGTTAAACATCGTATATATCCCCCTCCTATACTGATTATACAGGCCTAAAAGTATTGACTGTGCATTTTCCACTATAACATCGGAGAAGAATAAGCAGCAATAATAAAATATTCATATAAAATAGTAGGAGCCGAAAAATGAATGAAATAAGGCCACGAACGTAGGTCCGAAGTTCTCCTCCGTTCGTCCGAAGTTATCTCGGCTTTCTTGGCAACCATTTTCCATAAGAAATCACCTACGTCCGAAGTTAGCCATAGAAGTCCGAAGTTATCAACTTTTCAAGCAAACTTCGGACATCATTTAGGATAAGGATAGCTCTCTTATTATAGGGGTTAATTTTAGGAGGCTTCCTGGATTACGGCGCCCTACCACCATACATCACTTGACCTAGTTAAATCTCTATATGTTTTTCAGGAAATTGTTAAAAAACATCGAAAAATGTCCGAAGTTACCGCATTTTACGGTACCTTGGTGTTCTGGGGATTTCCACAAAGTCCACTTTTTCTCCATAGAAGCCTATGTTATAATAATTAAATCAATTATAAAGGTATTTGACATGCATTGAGTTGATTTGCCCATTGCAACAACTCTACCTTGAATAAATATTTCGATTAGGCTAGGCTAGTTAACCCTCCTGGCCCGGGCAGCATGTTAAAATGACACCGCGGCAGATGGGCAGGAACCCGGGTGTCCTGTTAAAATCCGTAAGCTTGAAAGCCTATTCAGCTTGGTCTGAACGCCGTGCGTCCGACGCATGAAAACAAAGCCGATCGTTGCGTCACCGCACCTCCGAAAACAAGGGACGTCGGATCAATGTTATTGTTGTGACGTCAGACGAAATTAGTGTCTGAAAAGCTCCGATATTGTCAACATCGCAGAAAAATTCGCTCCACTGAAATCGTCATCACAACTGAACCAGTTGACTTACAGAGCTCTACTCAACACCAGTCTACAGATTGGAAACCACACTACGTTTATAGATGCGTGGGAAATTTCTAGCAGTTAAAATAACAAAGATACGGTAGCCTAGGCCTAGATGTTTTTCGGCCAGATCGCCCGGGTACCCCACACTGTCCTTAGGAGGGCTAGCCCGGGTCAGAAGGGTTAAGGAGTCACAGCAGTGCCGCCATTTTCGATCGAAGCACAAAAAATCCCGCCATCATATTTCTCACCTCGCACAATAACTACACAATGTCAATGGTCTACTCTTCACTCAACGCACAACAACGACCATATCTACCTCTGGTATGCATAAAAACTTGGTTAGGCCATTTATTTGCAGAGATATGAGCATCGGTAAATGGTGAAAATCGGAACTTCGGAAGTACGGAATTCCTGCCTAACTCGCCGTCTTATATTTCTCACCTCATACAATAACTACACAATGTAAAGTGTTCTAGTCTTCACTCAACGCACGACAACGACCAAATCTACCTCTGGTATACATAAACACTTGGTTAGGCCATTTATTTGCAGAGATATGAGCATCGGTAAATGACGAAAGTTGGGAGTAATGGTTCGGCGGCCGACATAGCCTAGCCACGCATTGCATAAACAACAACAGACACACACACTCACTCGACATAAGCCAAACAATAATAACATACGTGTGTTTTGGTAATTATTCTCACCTTACACAATAACTACACAATGTAGAGTGTTCTAGTCTTCACCCAATGCACGGCAACGACCATATCTACCTCCGGTATGCATAAAAACTTGGTTAGGCCATTTATTTGCAGAGATATGAGTATCGGTAAATGACGAAAGTCGGGAGTAAAGGTTCGGCGCCCGGCTAGACCCCGCGTCAGTGTAAGTGTTGACCGTGTTAGCAAAATTCTGGATATTTGGTGTGTACCGCGTGCCACCAAATCCGCGTTACCGGAGGACCGACTGTACTTTGAGTTTATCCAATGTGTTTCCTTAGTAGTTTGGCCATACCTCGTATCTATTGAAGTATAATGTTCCCATTCTTTCTTGAATCGGATCATATTTGAGCTGGGTAGATACCTGAGTTTATTAGATGTGTTTTATCCGTTGCACAGATAGGCTATATTACCACCCTCATTCTTAACTACTGGTGAAGATTCAGGACTGAGAAATAGGGCTGTGTTACAAACAGCACAGAGAAAGATTTTATAGATAGCTTAAAAATCAACTGAAAACACTGTGAATGACTGGTCAAGTAAGCAAAACACAGAGCAGGCTATCAATGCAATGCTAAGAATTCTATTACATGCAGATATTTTGCATAAAAAACATGCTATATTGTAGGCAGAATAACAAAGAAGTAACAAAGTTAAAAGTAGCCTAATGAATTGGAGGTAAAAATTATAGCTTAGGCCACATAGCCAGGGGTCGGGGCTGGTGACGTAATAGAATTCATAAAAAAATTACCTTGCGTACCTCGAAATTATAAAAACTAGAAAACGCAAGGAAAAACAGCAACATCACTGAAAACCTAAACTAAGTTAGGTTAACATATGTGAAAAAGTAGAAAAGCACACAAGCTACCCTCACTTGCAAAGCAGTAGCATGTGAACCCCCGTAACTGAAGAACCTGAAATGTTAGCCTAGATTACAAACTTCCTCCACACCAAGCTGAGGCTGTGCTAGCTAAGGAAAATAGTGTAAAAGAGAACAGGGAATGCTTGGCTGCACCCAAATATATTTGGAACAGCAGGGGACAGGCATGGGACCCTATACTCAGGGAGGCGATGGCCATCCACACAATATAACACTCATTTCACATCCTAACTAGCATAAAAACATTCCTAATGCACTTCAAAACTGCCCAAATTGGGAGGTTTGACGCCTCCCAAATAACCAAATAAGGAAAACCTTCTATTTGGTAGTAGCCTCGTAGTATCCAACGTAGAGCTATATACTATGTATAATTCCACTCCGCTCTGGGAGCGGGCAATTATCGTAACCACCAGCGCGATTAATCGATAACATCTAGAGTAGCACCAACATTCTCTACTATGTACGTTGTACATACTTTTGAGGCCACTAGTTTAAAGAAAAAACTAAAATATGAGATAGAGAAGTTTGAAGAATTTTGCCCATCTGCGATCTAGGCTCCTTACGACGTCTTCGTGAGCCTCCCGTGCAACCCGACCGGGTTAATTAGATCATCCTGGTATCAAGTTAAATAGACTAGATTGGATGGGCAGGGGTACGGCGCGAGGGCGGGATACTATGACGTTGGATACTACGAGGCTACTACCAAATAGAAGGTTTTCCTTATTTGGTTATTTGGGAGGCGTGAAATCTCCCAATTTAGTAGTAGCCTCTACGTCCACGTAGAGCTAGAGTACCACATTGGAGGTGGACATCCAAGCAAACAAAACTTTAGCCATTAGTAGAAGACCAAGAAAAGACAGACGTAAACAAGAGAGTTTATAATAAAAGAGCGTACTGACAGGTGCATATTAAGAATGGTCAAGTACAGTCGTGTCAATTCAATGGAAGAACTTAGCCTAAGGCAAAGATAGATGCATTTCATAAAGATGATTATGAATAATAGGATCCCCCCCCCCCTCCTGAAGACAGTATAAATACCCGAAAGTATAATGAGTGGAAGACATACAGATACCGTACAAATTTAGTACAAGCACGAAACGCGTGATACACAATATAAGTGACCAGCACGTAAGAATTTCCCGAAAGAAATTGGTATGAGGCCAAGACAGACCGAAGTACAATTAAGGATACCTAAGATTAGAAGAATCAATTCCTTAACCTAGGCAAGGATGAACCTTAGGTAATCCGTACAGCCGGCCCTCGGGTAACGTGCATTTAGGTTCCGCGGTTTTGCTCTAACACGGGTACCCCAAATGTGCCGAGTCAGCATCTAACACGGTTTTGTTTATGTAGCGTTCATGGCGGGTGGCGGCTGGTCGGCATCTCTCGGCCGGTGACGTCAGACTCGGGTGTGCTTGGTGCGTCTCGTTTCTCGCCAGTCACTGTGCTGCCGCGTCTACCCGTGATTACCAGTGTCCATGCAAAACGTCTCTGTTTTCGCTAGTTTCGCCACAACCATGCCTCCCCCCACCAAGCGTCGGAAGTTTACATATGCTGAGAAGCTGGAGATAGTGAAGAAGGTGGAGCAAAGAAGGCTCATATTGCTCATACATATGGGGTCAACGAGTCTAGTATTAGAACCATCTTCAAGGATAGAGAGAAGATCCGCAAAGTTTTGAAGGGACACCCTGGCCAGCTAGCCTGCATGCCTTCAAAGTTGCTAACCCTGTGCTCAAGACTACGGAGAAACTTGTGGGCAGATATATAGATCGGCAAAGTAGGAATGGGGTACCGCTCGATGGCAAGGCTATTCGTCAGAAGGCTAAACTTTTATATCAACAAGTGGCCACCATGTTAAACGAGCGTCACCCTCAACTATTCCAAGCTTCCCACGGCTGGCTTTGGTCATTTCTTAACCCAGGAACTGCAGGAAGACTCTTAAGAGTTCCCCCGGCGGACTGCGGGAAGACTCTTAAGAGTCAGGGAAAACAAAAATCAATTTAAAACACCGAAAAAAAAAAAAAAAAAAAAATTGCCCCTGGGCCATGCCAATTTATAGGTTTGACTCCTGTAAGGAGATAAAGAAAACCTAATATTTAGTAGTGGCCCCGTAATCATTGACGAACATGCCTATTACATAAGGCATCCTCTTCAAACACTAATCCGCCGTAGTTTTGAATCTACCGCGCAGAGCATTTAAAAACTGAGGAGCCTTCATCATGAGCGCACGCGACCTCACTCATGGCTTCAGTCATTATGAATTGGGTTCTCACTACGAAAAAACTTCGTAAAAAATAAAAAGAAAAAGAAAATAAGAATAACTATCCAATAAGCTTTCCATCATATCGTGGATGTACTTGTGTGGATTTCTGACCAGACGCTGATTCAGGCGTCATTCTTCCTTCACTGACATATCAAGTAAACCAAAATCCTTAATACATCAACGAATGGGAAGGGGACGGTCGGGAGGGCCCCAGTCGTCAATGATTACGGGGCCACTAAATATTAGGTTTTCTTTATCTCCTTACAGGAGTCAAACCTATAATTTATTAGTGGCCCCTCCATCATTGACGAACATGCCTGATTTCTAAGACTGGAGGGGGACATTCGTAATCATATCATAACTCTAGAAAAGCAGATAATAAAAACAACCACATAGTATTCTTACTTTGAAAATATATTTAATAACGGCGTAGCCGAACAAATACAAGAAAAAGGGGGTTCAGGCAGGTGCGTGCTTCAAAGAAGCCTGCCTGACAAAAAATGGGTAACCCTGAAGATTCTGAACACAGATCTGTAGTTACAAAGGCACCCCACTCAACGAGTGGTGACAAAAAATAACAAGTTATAAGTTTACATGTGCACATAATAAACCCCAACATAAACTTGGAGATAAATTGCAATGAACTCCATTATTCTAAAATTAAATTGCTTTCTCAGCTAAACTACTCTAACAACACCGTTGTTTTGTACTTAACATTGTACTAGCACAATTTCTCACTGAGAAATTTTCATAACACATTTTAACCTTAAATTGTATCACAGCTCTCATACTCCGGCGGGGTCTAGGGTGTCCTGTGTCAACTGACTGCCCCCCCCCCCCCCCCTTTCCCGTGAAAGTAAACAAAAGTGACTGCAGGGCCACCTAGACCCTCTGCCTTAAAGCTATACATGGTAAGGAAGGTTTGTCTAGAGCAACTGACAAGTATCTAGACAGAAACGTATGATTAGACGCCCACAACTGCGTGGACGCTATGTCTTCAACTGAAAAAAATTTCAGGAAACGTAAAGAGGCTGCCCATTTGTGTAAATCGTGGGCCCGACCCACAACGCCGGGATTACTTTCTTTAATGACTTCTACCAGAAGAGAGGCTAATCGCCGTTTAAGTAAGCGTTTACCCGTACTTGCTACCCATAAAGCACCTTGGGGGTTTTGAGGAGCTACTCTCAAATATTTGGTTAGAGCTTGTACTGGACATAAATTATGATGCATCTTTCCCCTTTTTAACGCCGGCACCGTGAACTCAGAAAACACGTGTGCACTATGCTCATTCTTGGCTACAAAACCTGGGGAGGGTGCAATGGAAATACATTCATTAAGTCTACCAAACATAAGACAATTAGGTGTGTTGCTCATCGCCGCCAGCTCAGACACTCTGTTTCCGGTGGCTAAAGCCAAAAGGAAAACCGCCTTTTTTAAGAGTAATGCAAAGTCTGCAGTATTTTGGTACAGACGAGAGTGAAGCAAAGACAAAGCTTTGTCCAGAGACCAAGTAGGCATGAGCTGACGGGGAGGTGGGCGGTGTTTAACAACGAGGGCCTATGCGGTTTATTTATGTGTACCGCACAGCGGGGTGTTTTTAGCCAAAATAGGGCTGTTTACGTGATCATTTTCATGCCTAAATAAGACCCAGAACGTAAAACAAGTACCTATCCCTGAAAGGGCATAAACAGAGCTTTCGAATGACACCATAACGATCCTTGTATGATGGATAGTTTTCTTGCAATAACCGTGCAACGCGAGTGCAAAAAGCAGGTAATTCGGTACTTTCAGTACATAATTGAGTATGTAGCGAGTGAGAGAGGGAGGAGGGAGCTGAGATTTGTGTCAGTAGGTTCGCCGCGGTGGTCTGGAGCAGTCATACGCTCGCTAGTCTCCTGCCACCACTTGTCTCTCTCTCTCAGCCACATTACGTGCTGAAATTGCCACTCGAGTTATGTCGAGCGCCGCCACATAGTCCAGCTTTATTTAACTCGACTTATGTTGCTCGCCGCTAAATAAGGGTTAAAACATGCTCTCATAAAACCTGTTTCCTCCGCTACCGGTATGGAAAGACCCGTAAGGTCTAAAAAGGGCACTCTAATCGCAGTTAAGTTATTTTTTAATGTTACCACAGATAAACGTTTCTGCTCAAACAGATAATTTAAATAATTAAAAACTAATGCCACTGAGGGTACAGTTTGTTCTGTCCTAACGATCCAAGAAGTAAAGGCTTGCCAATGTGATTGATACTGTCGTTTTGTAGACTGAGTATATTGATTAAGTAATTTATTTGTCACATCTCTACCGTATGGTGCTAGCCACTTGGCCTCCTGAATGTCCATAATGCAAAAGTCAGCGAGGTCGCGAGGTTGCCAATCGCGTCTAAGTGGAAATACCCGACCGGGAGCGATACCGGGTCCGGGCACCACATTTTCAATTGCTGGTACCACAACTGCACCGGCCACAGTGGCGCGATTAGCGAGACTAAGCCTCGATAATCTCGTAGTTTGTTCACTACGTGGCACATTAGTGACGCATCTGGCGGCGGAAACAGATAGATGGAGCTCCATCTGTTCCAGTCTGTCACTAGGGCGTCTGGCCCCCCTGCCGGCGTTTTCGCCCGGCGGGTGAGGTATAGAGGGAGTTTGTGAGTCTCCTCGGACGCAAAAAGATCCACTTGTGGATGGGAGAGCTCTGCAATCATTAGGTTGAAAATGGGTTGCTTGAGCTCCCATTCTACTGTCGTGCTCTGTCGCCGGGACAGAGCGTCTGCCCAGACGTTCGCTACGCCTGGGAGATAAGATGCGTTCAGATAAATATCTAGACTGTTGGCTAGAGCAAAAATCTCTTCCGACACGTTTAGCAACTTCCTTGACCTCGTTGACCCTTGTTTCTGAATACAGTGGACTGCATTCAGATTGTCCATTCTGAAGGCCA
The DNA here is from genome assembly GCA_032716605.1 of Paralithodes platypus. NCBI lineage: Eukaryota > Metazoa > Arthropoda > Malacostraca > Decapoda > Lithodidae > Paralithodes > Paralithodes platypus. Next base: position 24,116,871 of record CM064533.1, read on the forward strand.
CCGACTTGTCCCGTAACGCAGGGCCGTGAGCCTGAAGGAAATATAAGGGGACTAGTAATTCTTTGACATTGATGTGCGAGATTTCTAAGTGGGACCAAAGCCCCTGACCCTGGTGCCCCTGATTTGACTGAAATCCCCAACCTATTGTGCCTGACGCATCCGTGTCTACCCATACCGTTGGTGGAGGAGAGGTCCATGACATTATTGAGTGCAATGTTTCCCTCTTCGCCCAGACCGCTAGTAAGGTGTGGATTAATTTCGGGATGGGCCATAATTTTCCCGCCGGTAAGAGCGGGAAATATTTGTTGCCTTCCAATATTAATCGTTTTACTTTCAACCGGCCCAACTTGACAGTTAGTTGAATCCAGTTGAGAGAGCCGACCAGAGACTCCCAGACCCTTCGTGTCGTAGTCAGACTGTGAAGAAACCTGAACAGTTTCCTGCGAAACCTGTTGCGATTGTCCACACTCTGACTCAGAGTGAGAGCGGCGGTGTCCCAGACCAGCCCTATCCACTGAATTACTCGTGAGGGAACAAGGTTTGACTTTACCAGATTTACCTTGAAGCCTAGAGTTTTGACATGATTTAAAATGATATTGACATGTTTTATGCATAATTGTTGTGTCTCTGCCACCACCAGCCAGTCGTCCAGATACCACAACACTCTGATCCCTTGTTTTAACAATGGCATCAGGGCTTGCCGGACTAGTTTTGTGAACAATCGAGGTGCCAGGTTCAAACCGAACGGCATCCTCTGAAAAACAAAATTTTGGTGCCTGATCCGTAAGGCCAAAAACCTTTGAAATCTTTTGTTGACCGATACGTGCCAATAGGCGTCTGTCAGGTCTAGTGAACACATCCAACCTCCCGGCGGAAGCGTTAGCCTGATTTGGTGAACTGTTAACATTCTGAAAGATTCGTTGTGAATGTGAAGATTCAGATAAGACAGGTCTACGACCGGCCTCATCTGAACACTGTCCCTTTTGGGAACCAAAAATAGTTTGGACGTGAATACAGGGTAATTTGGGGGGACCAGGATGATGACATTCTTGGCAATCATTTCCTGGGCTAGTGACTCCACCTCTAAAGAAACAAAATTCGCCGTTGTCGGCTGACGTAATCGAGGTCGCCGGAGCCACTGCCAAGTGATGCCTTTGCGTGCCACCATCCGTGCCCAAGTGTTTAACGGCCATGCTTGGTGATACGTTCGGAACGACCCAGTTAGCAGACAAGGGTTCGCCGGCTGTACTACCCTCGGTTCCTCCGGCCTTAAGGTAGGCGCCGGGAGTGAGAGAGACTTTAGTTTTTGATGGTGGGGTTGGTGCTGGCCGCTTCGCCGGCTGGCTGGTGTTGGCCGAAGACTGGCCCTGACCTGGTTTATTTTGGCCGCGTCCTCTCTGACCTGAAAACCTATTCTGTCTATGCCTGTACTGACCCTGGGGGGAGTGGGAGGACTTAGGCGGAAGAAAAGGTTTAGATCCCCCTGGCTGGGCTTTAGTAGTAGGCCTGGGTTTGGGGAAGTTAAATGCAGGTTTCTTAGAAGGGGTGGGACTGTGCTTAACGGCCTGTGCCATATTGAACACCGTTCGCCATACTTCAGGGGACATTAAAGATGGAGTAAGTACTGGCGACATCACCACCTGGTTAGCAATGCGATCAGGTAGCTTGCGAACTAACGACATCCTAAGATCTTGTCGTGCTCGCACCGCCTCAAGCAAGGCGGTGCGTATGTCACCTAAGGATTGGATTGACGACTGAAGAATCAGTCGCCGGGATAACTCAACCGATCTTCGAGCATCCGCGTCTGCGATTGCCTGAGTAGACCGTAGTAAAGACTTAGCCACCTGCTGAGATACTATGTACTGTGAAAACAGGCGAAAAGCTTTTCCTCGTAGCCTAAATTCTCTGTCTAGGTGAGTAGGGGTAGGGGTAGTGAACGGGTCCTTCAGTTCACAAAGATTAATCTTAGGGGCAGCTAGGAATGCAAACAAAGCTGCCGGGACTCCGCCGGCAGAACCCACCGGCATGGAAAACCATGAATGTGTGTCCTGAGGGATCTGGTGGGAAGATTTAGAAGTGAAAGTGGTTGCAAAGTTTTGAGCCTCTACCTCCCAATCCACCCAAGGTCCTGGACCCAACTGTCCCACCTTCAAAACTGGATTAGCTGCGTCGTCTGTGACGGTCTGTAAATCTAGTTCAGGAGTAAGAGCTGACAGAGTCTTAATATCATTAAACCCATCCAGCTTAGACCAGTCTGAAAATAGTTTTAAAGCTGAGGCAGGGGGTAAAGCAGGCTTAGAAGCATACACAAAATAATCCTGGTGATAATAACTAGGTATAGCCTTGATGTTTACGTCCAGAACATTACCCAAGGCATCCATGGCCCTTAATTTCTTTGACTTGTTCCCCTGGATAAACCACTCACGCGGTACCGGGAGTTCCCCTGACAAGGTAGGTTGGGCAAGCTCTGGTTTAGAGGGGTTCAAAAGAACCCATGACTCGTCTGGCCCATAAAGCAGGGGCATAGCTACCTTTCTAAGAGGCGCTTTGTCTAGAGGGGGTGGATTAACATCCGTTATGACCCTGACATTTGAAGTTGTCAATGCCGCCGTAGCAGGCTTAGTGCTCCTTGCAGGTGACAGAGTAGGAGGGTTAGGAATCTTAGATAAATCAATTGACGTCATCAGAGGCCGTACCGTAGAACTTGTCGAGGGAGCCCCCAAGTCCATTGTGGGGTTTTCCTGTTGTTGACCAAAAAATTTAGATAAAGCATGAGTAAGCAACCAATCAATTTCTTGTGCTGTAACAAACTGGTTTGATGAAGAACTTACAGGAGAATCATTATTATCCCGTGCGGCGTCCAAGCCTGAGCCTGACCCTTGTCCTTCCATATCCGAAATTATTGAAACTTCGTCTTTTTCCTCCCGATCCTCCTGAGAAGACCCCGCCGAGGCAGGGGTACCTTGTTTCCAAGATAAGTCTGGGATAGAGGATGGGATCGCCGCGTCCCTGTGGACGTCGGCTACTGTGTGACTCGTATGAGTCGGACGTGGGTGGTCAGACCCTGGTTGGGCAAACCGCCAAACACCGAGACCCTGGCCTACGCTCTCTTGAGAGTCTGAAACATTCTCAATTATTGACCCTCCTGAACTTTCCATTTCCAGGGTTAAAATATTAATTGGCAAATCCTCTTTAGGGACAGGCGCTGCACTGGACTCAGAGGCCGTAACACAAACTCTGTCAGGTGTAGAGGTACGATGAGATGCACTAGACTTTGGGGAATGTCGAGAGGACTTCCGATGTGAATCCTTTTTTGAGGATTTATGGCTGCGGTGTGACCGCGAACTAGTCTTAGATCTGGAAGAATCTCCGCCGTGACCACTGGTGGAACCTTCCGTCTTACTCTTCTTACTCGCCGGTGAAGAGGCACGACTAGATGACTGGTGTCTGAGAGGTGACCTTGACCTAGATCTCGCCCGCGACGAGGAGGCGGATGCCGGGGGTGTAGGCTCTCTCGGGCGTTTAGTTGTAGTCGCAGACGATACAGAACCCTGACTAGTCTCCGTCGGCTTAACACTCTTGACTCTAGAGGAACGTTTAGGGGGAGGGTGTTCTGACAGCAATCTATCCCAAAGTGGGACGTTGTCACATTGAAGTGACTTATGCGCGACAATGGTAGTGTAGGCCGACATCTGTTGTCGAACCTCTCTCAACGCTACCGCCGCGGTCTTATCATTTTCACAAAGGACTTTAACAGCTAATTGAGAGCAAAAGGAACAATTATGCATAACCCAGAGACCCCTTGAACGGTCTAGACATTTAACACACCTTATGCAAAGGGTGTGTGCAAAAATAGGGATACCAGCACAAGTAGGGGTAATGCACAGGGCAAAAACTGGGGCCACGGTAGCCATGACAGAGACTGGTGGGTGAAAACTACCGCCGGGTCTGTATTGGTCCGCCGGAGCTCAGCTCTGGAAAAAACAAGAAAATTTCCAGGAATTAATGCTCATAAGGTTAATCCAACATGTTCGCACACAAGTGTTAATAACCCGCCGGGTAACGAGATGCAAAGACACAACTAACCCATCTCGCTACGCGGCGGGGTGTAAAGTCTAAACAAATCTTTTGCTAAAGAAAGTGAAGAATACCCTCTGATATAATGGTCCAGCATGGCACTTATAGTCTCTTGGAGGAGGTGACTGTCTCAAGATTCAATTTTGTAACAAAGCAACCCCCCATAAAGACGCCGGCCCTTGAATTATTTTAGTAGAATAGCCCAGGGCAGGATGATACGAGATCTGATGTTTAACGAATTGTCACAAAAGATCGCCGTAAGTTAGAAGGCGGCGATACCTAATTGTATCACTAAATTAATAGCTTAAATTGAATTTTGTAAATACCTTAGTTCCTCCACCTAGGAGCACCCGCCGGGTGTGAGAATCGATATTTAACCTAATTGAACCTTCAATCGCCGTAATAGTAAAGGCAGCGATACACAGAGTATCACTATAATGGATTGGTTAACTAACTGAAAGACCTAAGTCGTTCATCCCACCCTAACCAGGTGCACCCGCCGGGTGAGAAGTTTAAAAGTTAACCCCATAAGTTCCTGTCCCCACTTCTTTGTAAAAGATCGCCGGGGAGGAAAGCCTAAACAACAGCTAGGTTTTTCATGTGGTTGTCGTAAAACCAGGTAGAAAAACTCCCAAAACGTATGTCCACAAGAACGCCGTTTTATATGGATGGGTACAGCCATCCCGCCGGGAATCAAAGGAGGCCTGAAACCAGGCACCCACAGAGACGCAGTCCTGGAGAGCCACAGACACCCCCCTCGCCGGGGATAGAAGCCAGTGTTAACAACCACGTGTGGCCCAACACTGCTCTCGGCCAGGATTTTTTCACGGTGAAACCGAGAAAAAACCCGCCGGAAGGAAACCCACCCTGAACAGACACCATCTGAACAACACAAGACACGAGGATAGGCACGCACGACTAACCCAAGGTCACACCATAATCCGTGGAATTAGCCAATACACAACTAAACCAGGAAACAATTATAGTCCGAGGAATTAGCCAATACACAACTAAAACCTTGATACACATGACACAGTAGGGCATATTTATAAATAATAAATAATAACACTAGTACATGTGGCAAAGCTACGAGCGGCTGGCTAGGCCTAGGCAGACGGCATAATAACAGTTGAAATATACACACACACTGGAAATATCACAACAGGAACCACCGCCAACACACCACCGTAGCAATAACTTCCAACCCAGGGAAGACTGACTCGGGACCCAGAAAAAACTTCACTAAGTGAAGAAAAATACGCTGGGAACGTCAGAAAACAAAGCTTACCTCATCAGAAAGATAAAAGGCAGCAATAATTAACGCGTAGTGAAAGCCGCCTGCATCACAAACTAACTCAACTGTGAAAAAGTTCACATGTCCACAACGTGACCACGAGGGTACATCCGAAATAGATGCCCCATACACTCGACCCAAAATACACTGCACTGCGGGCAACCAGCCCAGGACACTCCTGCTACGCCTATCCTAACCTTACTCGATACATCCTGGAGTAAACAAATGAGAAAAAACTCACTAGGGACGCAACGAATGCGGAACCAGCGGAGCGTGGGGAGGCACGTCCGGGCGGGCTGAACGCAGAGCAGAGAAGGAAGAATGACGCCTGAATCAGCGTCTGGTCAGAAATCCACACAAGTACATCCACGATATGATGGAAAGCTTATTGGATAGTTATTCTTATTTTCTTTTTGTTTTTATTTTTTACGAAGTTTTTTCGTAGTGAGAACCCAATTCATAATGACTGAAGCCATGAGTGAGGTCGCGTGCGCTCATGATGAAGGCTCCTCAGTTTTTAAATGCTCTGCGCGGTAGATTCAAAACTACGGCGGATTAGTGTTTGAAGAGGATGCCTTATGTAATAGGCATGTTCGTCAATGATGGAGGGGCCACTAATAAATATCACTCCTCCACCTCCTGTCCTTCCCCAGTTTCCTCCCCAGTTTCCTCCCCTCCTTCAGTTATCACCTATTTTCCCTGTTATTCCCTTTTCCTGTGGTCTATTTTCGTGCTAACATTAGCGAGTTGGTAGCAGGGCGTAGTCATCACTGTTAGCAAGCGAGTGCAAGAGAGAGAGAGAGAGAGTATCGATCGACAGTCTCTCTCCAGAGGTGGAGAAAAGTGGTGGGCTGGGAGGTTGCCTCAGCCATACATTGTGTAACTCCCGGCCTGTATCGCCGATTTTGACCATCCAAACGCTGTTTCCACTTGTTTTATTGTTGTAACAGGTTAATACCTTTATAATCAACCTATAATAGGCGCATATGGATAAGTATTAATGCTATTTATGGTAAAATAAATATGTTAGTGATGGGAACAGCTCAAATACATCAGCACAGGAGTGTGGTGTCTCATACCCCCCATGCGCACTTCAGAGGCAACTGAAGAATGTGAGAATAACAGGCGAGGCAGCCAGTGGAGATACAGCAGCAGCAAATCAATTCCCTACCTATTTACGCCAAATTATAGAAGAAGGGGGATATACGGCAGACCAGATATTCAACGCTGATGAGACGGGCTTTTTTTGGAAGTCTATGCCTAAGCGTACCTATATCCATAAAAAACAGAAGAGTGCCAAGGGCTTTAAGGGTGCAAAGGACAGAGTTACATTGCTATTAACATGCAATGCCTCAGGGTCCTGTAAATTAAAACCCCTAGTGATTCACCGTGCAAAGAAGCCTCGCCCCTACAGAAACCATGATATGTCCCGTCTGAATGTCCACTGGATGTCTAACAAGAAAGCTTGGATGTCGGCTGCCCTAAGTCTTGAGTGGTTCGACCTGACCTACAACAGTTCTGTCGCCGAAAAAACCTAGCCTTTAAGATCCTGTTTCTTCTCGACAATGCTCCTGGCCATTCTCCCCTGCTAGTCGACCAACACCCTGCAATAAAAGTCATGTTCATGCCTCCCAATACGACATCTCTTCTGCAACCCCTAGACCAAGAAATAATCGCCAACCTAAAAGCCAGCTATGCTACCAAGATCTTTACAATGTTGGACTCTGCAACAGACACCCACGAAGAGATTGACCAGTTGTCCGACCTCGACTCTCCACCGCCCTCTCCACAGGTTGCAGATCCAGATGACCCTGAACCCTCCCCTGCATCCTGCAATAATCACTGTCTTCCAATTTTGGAAAAAGTTCCACATTAAGAATGGCATTGACTTTATTGTGGAAAGTTGGAATGAAATAATCCAGCCCACTATCCACCACGCCTGGCGGAACATTTTGGAGGGGTTACCTGGCCACAAGTTAGACCTGCCAGATGAGCGACAGACGGTAGAAGCGGCGGTTGGCCAGGCAGTAGCAGCAGCTTGTAACGTTGCAGGTTTGCAAGAAGTTAACGAGGAAGACGTTCGAGAAATGATTGTACCACCTGACCAAGATCCCGAGGAGTTACTGCAGGAATTAGATGATGAGCTAGGGCCTGAAGAAGAACCTATCACCCAAGATTTAAGGGAGATCATCAAATTGGCTGACCGCTTGGCAGATCGTATCCAAAACAAAGATCCTAATAGAGATAGGGCTGCAGCAACATCCTCACAACTTTCAACTCTTCTAAGAGCCTACTCCGAGATGTTCACCGATCGTGTCAATGCTCGCCAACAGTAACGCATCACAGAATTCTTTCGTGTCCGCCAGCAGCAACAGGAACAAGAACGCCAACAGGGCGACGAAGCTGACGATTCGGACGACTCCCTCGCTTCAGAATTTGATGTGGACGATGCTATGTCCCTCTTCTCGGGGTTTGGCGACGACGACGAGCATCGTCAGGATCTGGGAAGGCCTTCAACATCCTCTCAGTGACGTCAATCGTGGTGTCGTGGGGGAAGGGAGGGGGCGGGCGAGACAGAGAGGGGCTACGCACTACATCACCACCAAACAAGGTACAGTACAGTACAAACCTTTCGTTTATTAATATGCAAGATTTCATACATATGTTCAGTAAAATATTGTTAGGTTGTGTGTGACTAATGTGTGATCCATATTTTGTTAGGTTATCGGGTGGTAAATGGGTCAAAAAGGGGACTTTGGGGAAGTGGCCAGAACGAACTGAATTTTTCCCATATAACCTTTGCTTTATGTAACGCGTGTTTGCGTAACACGGCCTAGGGCCGGTATGATATACCCGCGTTACCCGAGGGCGGACTGTATATGAGATAAGTACGTGTATTTCATAAACAACCCCCTCCCCCCAATATGGAAAGGAAAGGATAGTTGGAGGCACACAGACTGAAAGAACAGTACAGTACAGGCAATGCTCCTAGGGAACCCATTTTTGCCCAACGCAACAAAAGGACGACCCGACATGCCCGTGGACACTTAGTTTCTTACAGTAGATCCTCTGGAAAAAGGCAAACTAGGCGTGTGTATCCAGCTCAGTACCAGTACTTGCACTGCTGCGGTCGTTCACGGTGTTGGCGGCGGCGGTAGCAGACGCAACATTTTTACTATTCTGTATTTTTGTTTTATAATCAAACTTCAAATCTTGTCTTCCCCATGCTTTATCAAGATTACTTTCAAACTCCCTTATTGATTCGGAATAGACTACATACTGGGGCAGTGCGTTCCACTCATTTACCACTCTATCACAAAATGAGTTCTTTGCCTTCTCAAGCCTATTTCTTTCTTTGTAAATTTTCTTAGAGTGTCCTCTCGTTCTTGTTCCCTCCCGCATCAAGAAGATACCTTCACACACATCCTCATCGTACTTTCCTGACACTATCTTAAAAGTCTCTAGACACGGACAGATAGGAGGCGATAAACGTGTTGTGGGAAGACCAGAGCCCTGTGTTGGCAAAGTCTGGGAGTGAACCAGTAAGAAGAAAACGAATCGTAGCAGCATACGAACGTATGTCGTGAGCCAACCCTTGAATGTCAGGATAACTGGCACGAAGCACCCGACACAGGCTAATCCCCACCGCACGTTTGCCTAGGCCCCTACCGGCTTGTGGTGCCACCCACTGCGCCACACCCGATACCGGCCTGGCGGAGCGCACATACGTATGCAGGGCATTCACCGGGCAGAGCGTATGATGAACACGTTCTCGTTTTTTGGAACAACGAACGGCTGATAAACGTGCGCCTCACGTCCAGTCGTAGCCACAAAACGAACAAACTGGGTCAAAATGACCGCCCTGAGGATGGGAGAAAGAAGCAAGGAATTCAGAGCCCCAGACAAGGTAGCCAGCTCCGAGATTCTCTCCCCCGTAGCGAATGCAAGAAGAAACAATGACGCTTCAAGCACGTGCTCAGGCATTGGGTAGGTAGTGGAAACGGGTGTAGGGAGGAGCTTTTAGAGCTTCCGCCTTCATGTAAGTCGCGATGGAATGCAAAGGAAAAGTGACGGTAGTAAAACACCAATGCGACCGACGGAACTGTGTGGGCAGGGTCAGGAATCCATGTAGGAAAACAGTCCTAGTTGTTGTTGTTGTTGTTGTTCCCTAAGCTGCCTGGCCGAACAGCCCCGAGTCCCTGAGAAAGGCCATGGCCACGATCGGGCTTTCCCACAGAGCTCTCATTGAGTGTAGATTGTGTTGTTGGCGTAAGTGGTTGTGTGAAATGCAGTCTTCTACGATGTGTTTAATGGTATGGGGTGCTGTGTTACATCCCGGGCAGGCGTCGACAACGGAGTCATCCAGTCTCTTCTGATAGCTCAGGAGAGCTGGATGGTGTCCGCATCTCAGCCTGGCCAGGTGGACTCTGTCCTCGCGAGGAAGGGAGGATTCGGAAGGATGGATTTCGGGAGGTCGTGCATGCAGCTGCGTGTTGTCTGTGAGTGAGTGGATGGATCGGTGAGAGATATGAGTATGGATGTGCTTCTGGAAGTTGGTTCGGGGTGGCAGGGAGGGAGAGAGGACAATAATTGTGTGTGATACCGTGTGCTGGGTGTTGTTTTGATATTTCTTGGTGTCTGTGGGTGTGTTGCCATGTAGTTTAGTGGGTGGTCTTGGTTCGTGGAGGCTGCTGCCAGGAATTGAGTGCCTCTCATGTCCAGATGGTCTTTGACTTTGAGGATTTTGGTTTCTTGATGTAGGTGATCTGTGGGTGCAGTAGCTGTGCAGCCTGTAATGATCTTCAGGGCTTTGTTTTGAATAGTCTGTAAGGTCTTATGATGTGTTTTCAGCTAGGTTAAAAGCCCAGGCTGGGCTTGCGTATTCCATCACTGATCTTATGTATTGTTTATATACTGTGGTGGTAGTTTCTTTGTTGTGTCCAAATTTTGTGTGAGCAAGTGACCTGAGGGCGTTAAGTCTGGGTGTCAGTTTCTTTTTAATGTTTGTGGTGTGCTGTTTGAATGTCATATGAGTATAATGTTACTCCTAGGATTTTGGGTGTGTGTGTATGTGTTAGGGGTGTGTTGTTTATGGTGAGTTGAGGGATGTATTCGTGTTCTCCTGTCCAACTTGTGAGCAGGGTTGCGGTGGATTTGGCTGGGGCTAGATTAAGTCTGTTTGTAGTGCACCAGCCATGTAGTGTGTTGAGATAGGGTTGAAGGAGATCTGTTGCTCTTTTTGGGTCATGGTGTGTTCATGTGAGTGTTATGTCATCTGCATAGGAGGCTAAGTTTATTTGGGGCGTATTGGGTGTAGTTATATCGTGCATGTACAGATTGAAGAGTGCAGGCGATAGGACAGATCCTTGTGGGACTCCGTTTGGAAAGTTTCTGATTTTAGATGACTGACCGGCAAAAGATGCGTGTGCACATCTGCCTGCTAGGAAGTTGGCCAGCCACCTTTTTGTGTTGTTGTGCATGTTTGTGTTGTAGATTTTGTTTGTTAGGTTGTGGCAGGGGATGGCATTGAAGGCTTTACTAATGTCGAGTGTGGCTAATAGTAATCTGTGTGGTGGTCTAGCTGAGTTGATGCCGTCGAAAGCTCTTTGTGTAAGGTCTGTGAGAAGAGTGTTTGTGGAGTGCAGTGGCCTAAAGCCATGTTGTGTTGGAGCTAGGGGTAGGTCAGGTGTAATTAGTTGTAATACTAGGCGTTCCATGACTTTGGAGGGGGAGCAAAGGAGTGTGATGGGGCGGTGCGAGGAGGGTAGCGTGGGGTCTTTGTTGGGTTTGGGGAATGTGATGATGATACCATGCTTCCAAATGTCTGGTAGTGCGTTGTTGTTGTTGTTGTTGTTGTTGTTCCCCAAGCTGCCTGGCCGAACAGCCCCAAGGCCCCGAGCAAGGCCAAGGCCATAACCGAGCGCCCCACAGAACCCTCCCCGCCGACCACAATAAAGCCTGGGTGACCGAAGCCACTCCATGGCGGGGAGCTGAGGAGGGTGCGGAAATGCCCGGGAAACCAAAGCCCCACCCAGGGCCCTGTGTCCCTCAGCAATTATGAAGAGAAAGTTGAGGGGCAAGGGAAAAATGTGACGCTTTGGCTTCCAATCTTGGTAGATTGGGAGGTCAATCCACGTTAGAGACGCCGTCACTTGAGATCTAGAAAATATATAAGTAAAAGGAACAGTCAGAGTAAGCTATGGGTATGGCAGAGATTTCTCAGTTCTCACTCTGATAGACCAGCCCATCACCACATGACTAGAACCCAATCCTCTCAGCATCAGCTAGGAAAGGCCCTAGAAAGCCGCCTTTGGCGGGGGGATAGCTCCCCTATTTCAACCCTTTTCGGGGTTGGGCACCCGCCGGTATTGTGTTGTGTGAATAGCTGTAGTTTGATATGTTAGTGAGTGCTTGTATGCCTTGTGGTCCCAGGTGTCTGAGGTGTATGTTGCTTATGTTGTCTAGGCCACAGGTGGGTGAGTGCTTGAGATTGTTGATGATATGCTTTGTCTGGTGATTGGTGAAGGGTGTATAGTCAGGGTCTGTGGGGAATTGTCTCTTACGTCGGATGACACGTCGGTCGTCTTTGTGAGGTTTTAGGTGGCTGACATGTGAGAAGTGATTGATGAGAGTGTTTGCTTGTTGTTTACATGAAGGAGTAGAGTCTGTTGTTGTGATTGCAGCATGTGATTGTGTTGTGTTGCTGTTGGAAAGTGTGATGCTGTTTAGTGTTTTGTAGAGTTTTTTGGGGTTTGTTTTGTGATCAAGTGTTTGTAGGAAGTTATTCCAATTTAGTTTTTGTTGTTCTTGTATTTTGTTGTTAGTTTGAGTGTTGAGTGCTTGAATTTGTTGTGTGATGTCTTATGTGTGGGGTGCTGGGGAGTGTTTCAGTATGTCGCGTTGTCTGATGAGGTTTTGAATTTCTGGTGTGAAGTTGGGGTTGTGTCTTTTTCTGTTACCTCTTGGAATGTGTTTCTTGTCAGCATTTTGGATAGTTTTATTGAGTACAGTATGTGTACAGCATTGTTGATGTTAGTGATGGGTGTACTGTTTAGAGTTGTGAAGTGTTGTTCTGTCTCATTTGTGAATGCTTCCCAGTTAGCTCTTTTATAATTGGTGTATGTGTGTTTGTGGCTAGCTGGGGTGAGTCTGGTTTTGGTGGTGATAATGATCGGGAGGTGGTCAGAGCCTAAGGTTCTGACCACCCTCCAGGATGTTGTGGGGGCGAGTTCTGGGGAGCAAAAGGTGATGTCTGGAGATGATGGGTTATAGAGGGCTTGGTGAGGAATATGGGTATGTTGATGGCTGTCGTTAAGGATGATGAGGTTATCGGTTTGGTTTTGTAGTACCAGCCCTCTGTCTGTGTCGGGGTTGTCGACAAACCAGGCCGACGTCTTGGCGTTGAAGTCACCACCCAGGATGATGTGTGGGGTGTGTGGGGTGTTTGTGATGTGTTGTAAGTGTGGTCTGTATTCATTTGGTACTGTAGGGGATGTTTGGGGAGGGATGTATGTGTTTATGATGGTTATGTTGGAGTTGTTGCCAGTGCGTATTTTAATTGACTGTATTTCTGTTGTGTTATCATTTGGGGGGAGGAGGGATTTGGTTTGTACACAGGTTACTATGTATGATATTTCTTTGTGTACCAGGGTGATGAGTCCACCGCCCCCGCCGACAGCCCGGTCTTGTCTGATGGTGGTGAAATTATGAAATGTGGGTGTTTTTTGTGTTGTGCGGAGTTTTGTTTCTTGTAAGATGGCAATGTGTATGTTGTGTTGTTTGATGAAGTGTGAAAGTTCGTGTTTCTTTGTGTTGATGCCATCTATGTTCAGTTGAAGAATGTTACTGTTATGTGCACGATGTATGTTGGGTGCTGCTGCACGAGGATGGGGTGGGGGTGAGGGGGGGGTGGGGGTGAGGGAGGGGCTGGGGTTGGGATGGGTGAGGTGGGGGTGGGGAGCAGGAGATGGGGGTTGGAATGGATTAGGATGGGGTGTGGTGTGTTGAGTTGAGGATGTGGATGGTATGGGAAGGTTAGGTGGGTTAGGGAGGAGAGGTGGACGGGTTTTAGGGGGGGGAGTGGATGATATGGGAAGGTTAGGTGGGTTGGGGAGGAGAGGTGGACGGGTTTTAGGTGAGGGATTTGACTGGGAGAGGGAGGGGCATGAGGAACAGGTCCAGGTGTTTGTGTAGTGTTTCTTGGAGGCAAGTGTTGTGCAGGTGAAGTGGGTCCAGTTCCCGCATGAATTGCAGAGAACTGAACCCTTAGTATGGCGACTCGAAGTGATGGGTTTTGAGCAAGTTGGACATATGTATGTGTACGTGGGTCCTGGGTTGCTCTCAATGTCTCCGGCTAGAAGAAGTCTTCGAGAAATGACAGCCGGAGAGTCATTTCTCGGTGTAGGAAAAACTGTGTGATGTGTGTGTGTGGTGTGAGAGGTGTGGAAATTCCCGGCGCGACCGAAGCCGCTCCAAGGACCCGTGCCCCCAGGGAGGGGGCAGGGGATGGTTGTGACGGTTTGGCTCCCGAAACTGCTCCCCGCGGCCGACATCCGGTTTTCCTCCACTGGTCGTTGATTTTGTCTTCGGCCGTGGAGGGTCGGCAGCCATCCGCGGTTGGCAGCCTCGATCACCGGAGTTGTATCCAATTCCGGCCTCACGGCGTAGACGCCGCCACATCAGGACCAGTCCTAGTGAGACACGTAAGTCGTCCACGTCGTCGCAGTCCAAAGCAGAAGAAACCTGTGTGGCAAGAGTATTCCAAACTGTGGTAGCTACTTTGCCACACCAACAGTCCATGAAGCGAAAGCAAACGAGGACCCCAGGACTCCAATCGGCCCCAAGTGGAAGTCGGAAACCGACAGGGGAACGGGACACGGGTACCATCACTACAGCTGAGTGGACCAGGTCTGTGCCGGCCATAAGGGCGCGAACAACCAAACCCTGCCACGGTACCCTCGCAACCTGTGGAGGACCGTGCACAGCAAAAGTGCGTCAGGTGGCGGAATTACGTATACGGACTGCCACCTGTACCAGTCGTCGTTGAACGTGTCCGTCCCCCCCCTTTCTTCCCCGCTGAGGGGCGAGTCCAGCGGTTCAGGAAGACAGACAACTAGGTCGGCACGAGCAAGGCGAATAAGGCCACCTGTGGAATGCCCCAGGAGGCTGCCAGGTCGTCGAATACGTAACGTATGAAAGACCAGTCTATCCAGGTGCGTCGGCCCTACGACAAAGAATCCGCCCAAAGATCGGCAGGCCGGTAAGTCGCATGCAGGGGGACGCCGTGATTGTCAGCTTGACAAAATAACATCTCCGCCAGGGTCTGGTGAACGGCAGACCTGGAGGCAGCGAAGCCAATTTAGCGGATTTTCCGCTAGATCTAGAGTATTAGCATATAGATCTAGCGGAAAAAATCTTTGAATTCATAAGAGTAACTAGCGGATATTCAAGTCCAGTCTAGCGGAAAATGCAAAGAGCATCGCCTATAATCTAGTGGATTTCTTAGGGTAGCCTATTTACAAGTTTGTAGTTGGCATCACTGCCCGGAGGAGCCCTGCCTCTGAAGACAGGGAACCGACGACAGATCGTCTAACCTGACGGCTACCGACCTGCCGGGGAGGGCCTGTTCGTGATCCCTCCGGAAGAACAACGGGACTAACAGACCCAAGACAATGATGAGTAAGGGCGAGACCCGGCCATCCGCCCCAATCTGGACGACCCATGTCGGATCGGGGAGCCCCACCCCACGCCGTACGACGCATCGGATCGACCCAGATGGCTGGTGATGGAGCGGACCAGGGCACAACCGCTGTGAGTGTACCCTGAGCGACCCAGTGTGTGAATCCCAAATGAAACGAGCGCGGAACCGGGCAAAGCCGATCGGGAGGCAACAGAGTAAACGCTCTGTTGCCTAATTGTATGAGGCGCATTAGCCTGAGCCACCCTAGGGGAATGGTCAGGGACGCCCAAATGAGCAACCCGATGAGCGAGTCCCAGATCGTCCTGGTAAACGAGATCGAGTGCAATGTGGCAAAAAGCTTCTTGCGAAGGATTGCCGCATTCACCGGACTCAGTCTGACAGTCACGCTCGTTATGTCCCAGTCTAGGTCCACCCCCGTCACTTCCAGCGACGGCGTGAGGCACGACTCGGGAACATTTACCACGATTCCACACAAGTGATAAGTCGGATGACCAGTAGTATGTCCTGTACACAGCGTGTCTGAGAGGCTGCGACGATGAGCCAATCGTCCAAGTAAAACAGGATCTGAAACCCCTGACAGAGCAGAGGAGGCAGAGCCTGTGTGATGAGCATCGTAAAGACACGTGGAGCGATATTGAGGGCGAACGGCAATACGTCAAACGTGAACACCCGCTCGTGCGACTGGAGCGCCAGAAAACCCTAGAACCGAGGGGGCCATAGACACATGCCAAAAAGCGTCCTTGAGATCCAGGGCCACTACCCAAGTAACGGGCTGGAGCGTCAGTCGCACGTGACCGATGGTGAGCACCCGAAATCGGGTGTACACGATGTGGAGGTTGAAGCAGGACAGACCTACCACCGGTCACATCGCATCGCAGTCCCTCTTGGGGACTAGAAAGACGTACGAGAGGAAGACACGTTGCTGAGACGTGACCACTCGAATCATCCCATCCTCATGCATAGACTGAAGCACTTTGGCAACGTCTTGAGACACTGGTCGATGTTGTGGAGGTCGCCTGATTAAAGGTCGTGACCGCAACCTCCAGGACAGACCCTGCTGCACAACCCGACATGCCCATATTCGGCGGGGCAATTGCCAAGAGTGGTGACGGAAGAAACTGGTGGGAGGGCCTTGAGTAAGGCCCACCACCGAATCCGCCATACGAACGGGAGAGGGGAGAGGGGATAGTCCCAGTGGCATTACGCGTTGGTAGACGCGGAGTGACCCCCAGACTTGTCGTGGAGGGATCGGCCCCCACGACCACCTCTCCCCTGATTCCTGCCACCTATCCGAAACGGACGACGAGTATCCTGCGCCTGCCGAGAATACTCCGTCCTCTGGTCAAACCGCCAAGAGGAAGCCACGATACACAGGTGCAGGGAAGGACGAGGTGGTGAGCGACGATCGGAGGGTCTCAGCGATCGCCCGCCCAGGCCCTAGCTTGTCCTTGCACTCCAGGACTGGCGTCCCTGTGATGGCCCACCCGTCCCCCCCCCCCAGGACTGAGGGAGGAAGCAGCTGATGATGGCCTCGACGCCCCTTGTCTCAGGGGCGCAAAAGCCCTCCGCAGCCGCAAGCAGGTGGGCGCGCCGCATGTGCTCCCCACCCTGCCGCAGATCCCCAGGAGCCTGGGCATCACACAGTCGAAGATGAAGCCGAGACAACGGAAACTACATCAAGAGGGTAGAGAGCAGGCGAGCAGTGCGTTGTCGAAGCCTGTGATCGCGCTCGAGGGCACCCTTCTCCGGGGACGCGAAGAAGGGAGCAGACATCCCACCAAGAGAAACTGGAGGGACATGAAGCCAAGACCAGTACTTGGCAGGAACCCCGGGTGACGACCGGACCAGTCCCGACACGAAGGTTTGTTCCAAAGGCGGAAACAGACGAGAACCTTCCGCAGAACGCATATCGAAGTCCACACCCTCTGCCAGCCACGCCACCCAAGGACCAGCCACAGGATGCGGGAGCTCCCGTACCAGGGCTCCCTTCTGATCCCAGGCCCTCTTGACTAGAGGGATCCCAGCGATGGCTGACAGAGCGGGGGCATCGATATGGATAACCTTCCGAGAGTAGGCCGACCATAGCTCGGTCGAACCAGTACAGGGAAAGAAACCTTCGTGTATGGATCGTATACCACCCCAAGGAAGGAACGGACACGGTCTGGCCACCCAACCCCAACCCGCACCCAGGCAGAACGACAAGAGATGCCGCAACTGCCGGAGAAGGGGCAGGGGGAAAAGGAGCGCGCGGAGCAGCAGCCGCAGGGGCAGCAGGCACTGCCGGTAGGTGCCCCTCCAAGGGTGGGATAGGATTCACCACAGGTGCGACTTGAGGCACAGGAGACAGTCGCACCATAGCTGCGGTGAGACGTCCCAGAGCCTCGTGTAAGGAGAACTTTTCCGCGTACGACCCCTGCCCTCCCAGCACGGCGGCGATTTCCAACCTCCAGGCAGGCACGCTTGGAGAATCCGATAGAGATGGTGAGATGGACCTAATATTTCCATGGCGGCCAACCTCCAGGTGTGGAGAAGGCATGCAGGCGAGAGACTCCCTTGGAGAGTCCTTGAGTGCAGCCCCTTCCTCCTCTTCCCAATACAACTCATTGGGAGTCGAAACTGGCGACGAATGTGACAAAGGCACAGGAGGGGGCACGGCCTGAAACAGCGCAGCAGCTCAAGACGGAGGAGGAGCAGGAAGGACCACCGGTGCAGCAGGAGATAAAGGACGATGAAGCATCCAGGCCTGCCCACCCTCAATCTCCCCGATCAGGGCACGAGACGGAGGACGTGAAGGAGAGAACGCAGGCGGCACAACAGCAGGCAAGGTGGGACTAGTGGGCGCACGCCACTCCGTCCCGAAGAGCGTACGACCCTTGTCCGAAATGGTAGAGAGAGCAGGCCGAGCAGGGAAGAGGGATTGCCGACGATGAGGTGAGGGCGAAGCGGATCCGCGACGCATGCCCCACAATATTTCCCCAGAGTCCGCAGACACCGTCTGTTGTTGATGATGCATTTATTTTATACTAGCCCACTGGGCCTAGGCCCTCTCAAGGCTAGTGGTGGAGGAGGTGGTACAGAGTTTAAAGTCACGTATATGTCAGTAGTTATATGTCATTGTATAAATTTATCGCTCTCAGGAAGTGACGAATAGGGGTGAAATTAAAAGAGTCTGAGTCAGAGAGGATGCCATGTAATGAGGTGTTCAGCAAGAATCTCCGTCTTTCAGATGCATAGACGGGACAAATACAAAGAAAGTGAAAAACAGTCAATGATGTATGGCAATGTTGGCATTCAGGTGGTGGACCACGAGGGGTGGACATCAGGTAACCATGTGTGAGGCGCGTGTGGCCTAAACGTAATCTAGTTAATAGGGTTTGGTCTGCACGTGAACCATTAATTGAAGAGGGCCACAAGTGTATGTCATCCTTAATGGAGCGAAGGTGGCCAGTTAATGGTTGCGCACTCCACTCAACTCGCCAAGCGTCATAAACATGGCGACGGAGGACAGGGAGCATATCCTCCGAACGCAGCAAAGTAGTAGAGGATGTACCATGACACGCTTGCTTAGCGAGGAAGTCTGCACGCTCATTCCCGGGAATTCCTACATGCGCGGGGATCCAGCACAGTGTGATGGAACGATTAGCGCACTGTAATTTGTGTATTGTGTGGATGATAGTCTTGACCAATGGGTCCTTGGGGGCAAATACACATAAGTCTTGCAGTGCACTCTTTGAGTCACTACAGATAACGACCCGTGGAGAGTTCCTCGACAATGAAGAGATGGTGCTTAAAGCACCTTGAATAGCCCATAATTCAGCAGTGAAAACTGTGGAGTGATGGTGTAAGGTACTTTGAGATAAGCCATGGTCTGAGACTGCAGCGCAACCCACGGCATCCGCAGTTTTCGAGCCATCGGTGTAAATGAAAACAGCCGGGATGTGATCATCAAGATGTTGTAAAGCGAGATGTCGACATTGAGATGGGGCTTGGGCATCAAGTTGATCCGCTAAGTGAAAGCAAACTGTAGGGTGTTTTAGGGTCCACGGAGTGATGTGACTAGGAGGGGGAGTTATGGGAGGAACGGTGATACTGTAAGTGGAGAGCAATTGGCGAGACAATATTGGGAATGGCACTGGAATGGTTGAACGATAGTTATCTGTGGAATGGAATAGTTCTAGTAGAGTTGGGTCATGACGGAGGCGAACAGCCGTACGCATGAGGACTAATCGACGGTGGTAGGCTAGAGGTAAGGTCCCAGCCTCACATAGGATATTGGAGACACGAGAGGAACGGAATGCCCCCGAGCTAATGCGGATGCCCAAATGGTGTACGCTGTCGAGGGTTCCTAATGTGGAAGCAGAGGCCGTGCCATAGACAGGGCTACCATAATCTAGGGCTGAGAGGATGGTAGCTCTGTAGAACAGTAAAAGCGTAGCGCGATCTGCGCCCCAATGGACTCGTGCGACTGTTTTCAGAACATTCATTCTCTGGAGGCAACGTGCCTTTAAGCAGGCAATGTGACTCTTCCAATTGAGGTGAGTATCAAAGATTAAACCAAGGAACCTGGTATGTGGAAGGATCCGAATATTAGAATGTCCCATGGTGAGAGTAATGGACTGTTTACGTAAATGTCGAACATTTCTATAGAATACAACGGCGTTAGTCTTTTCAGCAGAAAATTGAAAACCAGCAGTGGATGCCCAAGAGTGGATGGATTTTAGAGCAATGTTGAGACGCCGTTGTATGTGAGTCAGACTGGGAGAAGTATAATATATTGCGAAGTCGTCCACATACAAGCTATACGATATTTCAGGTGGGAGGCTGCCGCAGACACCGTCTACAGAGCAGACGGAGGGACCCGAGGCAGGGCGGCCTAGCGCCCAGCCGGCGATGACAGTGGGAGGCGTAACAGGACCCTCACGCGGTAGTCCTGGAAGCGTGGGGTCCCGTGCAGGGAGGTCCTTACGTGGCGGGAAAAGCCCGCCCAGAGGGAAGGACCACACCGACACGGTTTGATAGGAAGCCCTGTGGTAGCAGGCAGCGAGGATACAGCATATTCCATGGGACAGAAAGAACCTCACCTTAGGGTAGGATCTGGCAGGATCACCAATATGGTCACAATTAATGACACATAGAGACTAGGAACGAAGCATAGCAGGCAAGTGAGCGTGCAGAATACCCGTAAGGATCCCCGTAAAAAAACACAGGCACAAGGACAGAAAGGAGCACCGAAGCGCAAACTAGACCTTGAGCCCGGAGCACCTTCCTGTGAAGGATTTATCCCCCCGTCAATGTAAGGTAAGAAGAAGGCCCCACCATAGGGGAGGACCCGGTAGTAATACAGGGGAAACCACAAAAGGTACAGTGAAAACCCAAGCACCAGGCCAGACGAGATCAAGAGCCAATTGAAGCTTTCTGTGAAGGAGTGAACCCCTCATCAAATGTAAGGTAAGAAGAAGGCCCCACCATAGGGGAGGGCCCGGCAGTAACACAGGGGAACCCACAAAAAAGTTCCAGTGAAACACCCAAACACCAGGGCAGAGTAGACCAAGAGCCTGTGGCATGCAGAAAAACCCTTAAGGACCCCCATAAGTTAAGGGAAGAAGAAGGCCCCACCGTATGGGAGGGCCCAGCAGTACAGAGAAGAACCCATAAAGAGTTCCAGTCTCAAACTCCAGGTCAGACATCACCCATGACAGGATTTTATGATCCCCCCCCAATTAAGGTGAGAATAATACCTGAAGGCCTTTAAGCACCAATGGGGAAGTGTAAAGAAGTCAGCTCCCAGAGCGGGATCGTCGTACAAAGTCTGCTCCCAGAGCGGGATCGTCGTACAAAGTCCGCTCCCAGAGCGGGATCGTCGTGCAAGTCTGCTCTCAGGGCGGGAAGGGAGGAGAGTCAGCCACACACACTGTAGAGCCAATCACACACACTGTGTCCCAGAGCAGCGGAGCGGAGGCACAGCCTGTGTGAAAAAACAGAAGAGAGTGAACACTCAGCCAACTAGCCTCATCAAAAGAGGGTGAGGAGGTAGGAAAAGTGGACACAATAGAGTCCCGCTCCCAGAGAGGAGCGGTCTCAGTGTTCCCGCTCCCAGAGCGGAGCGGGCATAGTGCGGCCGCTCCCAGGGCGGAGCGGACCTAGTGCGGACCGACCCATGAGGCCTCAGACACCGGGGTAAGGCGTCAGGCAGTCACAACAGACGTGGGAGCGTCTGTGTAAAGGGGTTCAGTAGTGTCAGCACGACCCAAATTAGGACGGCAGTGACATGCAGGGAGCGGCCAAGTCAAAGGATCACTGAAGACCACCCTGTGGTGGGGACCCTGGAGTACGTGTCAGCAGATACCAGATGAGGAACGCTGACACTGTTGCCAATTCAAAAAATCCCAAGATGATGGGTACACAGTCCCTGGAACTCAGGAGCCCAGCAGGTGAATGCCAGACTGACCTGGTAACAGTGTGAATGACAAGCAAGGCAACCAAAGTACTCCCTTCGACTAGGCTAGGCCACGGCAGCCTAGACAAGTCGGCACCGTGTCAACTAACTGAGAACCAGGGCCCCAAAACCAGGCCCCTGTGGGCCAGGAAAAGACCTCGATAGGGAAGGAAACCCTATGAGGTAGCCAGATGAAAGAGAAAACGAGGGGTCTATGCCCCCCACTCAGTCATCAAGGTAGGCCTAGCCAAGGAACTCAGATAGCCAGACACCAATTCGCGAAATGAGTAGCAAAAACTAATGCAGTGACAAAGAGTTCCTAAATTAACAGAAAACCTAGCTAGACAAAGCTAAAGCCACCGCAATTAATGAAAGTGAATGAAATAGGCAAAGGCCTAGAACTACAGGGCACCGCCAGAGGGGGGTGCCCGACCGCAACAAAACTAGCAACCACCATCCTCGCCGCAACACTCTAATTAAACACATTAGAGCCCATTTTTTGCGTGCCTGCATCACGGATCATCTGTCAAGAACCTCAGGTGCCTTAAGAAGGCCCACAACTCACCGAAAAGTGAAGGCGACAGGAATGGAAGGCACAAAATAACGGAGCATAGAAAATTGTGTTTACAGTCGAGTGTAGCATGAGAAAGAATTATCTAATTAACCCGGTCGGGTTGCACGGGAGGCTCACGAAGACGTTGTAATGAGCCTAGATCGCAGATGGGCAAAATTCTTCAACTTTCTCACCCATATTTTCGTTTTTTCTTTAACCCTTCTTTGGCGGCGCGCAACTTATGTCGTGTGAAATAAATATGGACTAAGTGGCGGTTCACAACTTATGTCGTGTGCCATTTTCACCACGTAATGTTGCTGAGAGAGAGAGAGATGAGTGGTGGGAGGAGCGTAGCAAGCGTATGACTGCTCCAGACCACTGCGGCGGACCTACTGACATGAATCCCACCCTCCTCCACCCTCTCGCACTCGCTACACAGGGAATTATGTAGGGAAAGTACCTAATTACATGGTTTTTGCACTCGTGTTGCGCGATCGTTGCAAGAGAACCATTGGTCGTACAAGGATGGTTGGTGTGTCATTGGAAAGCTCTGTTTATGCCCTTTCAGGGATAGATACTTGTTTTACGCTCTGGGTCTTATTTAGGCATGAAAATGATCACATAAACTACCCTATTTAGGGTAAAAACACCCCGCTGGGCGGTACATATAAATTACCGCCTAGGACACTCGTAAGGTGTTAAACTAGTGGCCTCAAAAGTGTGTACAACGTACCTAGTAGAGAATGTTGGTGCTACTCTAGATGTTATCGATTAATCGCGCTGGTGGTTACGATAATTGCCCGCTCCCAGAGCGGAGCGGAATTATACATAGTATATAGCTCTACGCTGGATAACGTAGAGGCTACTACTAAATATAACTCAGAACTCACTAGGGTGGTCTAGTCGGTGAGAGAAGAACGACATGAGGATGTCCACAGAGCAAAAAAATACACGGGTGGACAGGGCGACCGCCTTCCAACAGAGAACCCCTGTAGAGTGCTGGAGTGGCAAGATGCCACTTATTGACAACTATGTATGGGAAGCCCACAGGAACTCATCAGCTTATTTTAATTAATTTACATATTCTGGGTGGATGAGACTCGTTAGCCTTGGTCAGCAACCCATCTAGGGGAGACAACCTTATACAAATCCAGGTGGATCGGACTCGTCAGCCTTGGTCGGCAACCGGTCTAGGGGAGTAAACCTTATACAAATCCGTACTGATCACCTACTGTAAGTGTGAAGCAGGTTAGTGGATGTACAAGCCGCGCACCACTGTAGAAAAATAGTGCTAAAAAAATACATAGAAGGTCTCGGAGTCAGACGGACCCTAAGTTGAGTGGTCAAACCTGTAAGTCCTTCAGTAAACTAGCACGGGTTGTTCTTCTCACAGGCATTAGGTCTGCTTGGGGGCGTTTTGTGTATGGCCACCCTCGTAAAGAGGAGTAAGGCGTCCGGCAATAGATATATAGATAGACATATTTAAAGGAAATGTTTTCCTTTTATATTTTTATATTATTATTCTATATTTTACTATACAGTCAGGTCTCGATATACGCGGTTAATTCGTACCGTGTACGTACTGTTTATATAAAAAACGGGTTTTAGAAACGGGTGTGGACGATGAAGGATAAGACAGTGGTGGAACGAAAGTCACTGATTGATTATGTATGTGTGGATGAACGAATGAAGAAATCTGTGATGGATGCTAGGGTGTATAGGGGTATTGGAGGGGGTCTGTCTGATCATTATGTAGTAGTAGCTAAGGTTAGGATACAAAAGAAGTGGGTGAGGAGAGCTGGAGGGAGGCGAGAGGAAGGTGGAATGGTGAGGAGGGTGGAGAGGTTACAGGAGGAGGAAATCAGGGAAGAGTACAGGAGAGCAGTAGAAAGACGACTAGGTGGGTTCGACCTGGAAGTTATGGAGGAAGTGGAGGAGATGAGCAAGGTGTTTAAGGAAGAGATCTGTGCAGCATGTGAGGAGGTGTGTGAAATGAGAAGAGGGAGGGGAGTGAAAGGTAAAGCATGGTGGACAGAAGAGGTAAAAATAGCTGTGGAAGAAAAGAAGAAAGCATATAGAGAGTGGTTGGGTAGTAGAGGAAATGAAGATTTCGAGAGACAGAAACGAGCGAGGTACGTGGAGAGTAAGAGGGTGGTGAAGAGAGTAGTGAAGGCAAGTAAGAGTAGATAAGTAGATGAGGAATTTGGAAGGGATCTGAGTGTAAAATGGAGGGAGAGTAAGAAACTGTTCTGGAAAGAAGTCAAGAAAGTTAGGGAAGGTAGCAAGGGAAACAGTAAGGGTGTGAAAGATAAGAATGGGAGAATGCTAACCGAGAAGCAAGAGAGAGTCGAAAGATGGAGGGAGTACTTCAATGAGTTGCTAAATGTAAGGAATGAAGAGCCAGCAAACATAGTTGGATATGGTATGGGAGGGAGAAGAAGAGAAGTAGTGGAGGAGGAGGTGGGGATCAGGGTCAGAAGTGTGGGAAGCCATGAAAAGAGTGAAGTTGAGGAAAGCACCAGGAACAGATGGAGTGTATGGGGAAATGTTGAGGTATGGTGGTGAGATAGTGATCGAATGGGTATGGAAAATGTGCAAACTAGCATGGGAGAAGGGGAGTGCACCCGATGACTGGAAGACTGGCATAATAAGGGCAAAGGGGAAAGAGGAGTGTCTGATAACCACCGAGGAATATGTCTTCTAAGCGTAGTAGGGAAGGTATACAGTAGGGTAGTGATTGAGAGAGTGAGAGTGAGAACGGAGAAATGGATAGGCGACGAGCAGGGAGGTTTTAGGAAGGGAAGAAGATGTGTAGATCAGATTTTTACCCTGAATAGTGTTGTGGAGAAATATCTGGAGAAGAAACAAAAGGTGTATGTTGCCTTTATGGACTTGGAGAAGGCCTATGACAGAGTGGATAGAGAAGGTTTGTGGAAAGTAGTTAGAATATACGGAGTAGATGGTAAGTTGCTGAAAGCAGTGAAGAGTATGTATGAGGGTGCAAAGGCGGCAGTACGTGTGGAGAGTGAGCAGAGCGAGTTCTTTGACCTGAATGTTGGTTTGAAACAGGGGTGTGTGATGTCCCAGTGGTTGTTTACTGTATATATGGATGGAGTCATGAAAGAAATACTATCAAGAGCAGTGGATGTTGGTGTATCGCTGAAAAGGGAGAGAAATGAGTGGAAGCTGCCTATACTGCTGTTTGCGGATGATACAGTTCTGATGAGCGATAATGAATGGGAGCTGCAGGGTTTGGTAAATGAGTTTGGAACAGTGTGCGAAAAACGGAATTTGAAGGTAAATGCGGGGAAGAGCAAGGTTATGGTCTTCGAAAGGGGTGAAGTCACAGAGTGTGAGGTGAAGTTGAACGGTCAGGCTATGGAGATCGTCAACTCTTTTAAGTATCTGGGCAGTGTGTTGAGTAAAGATGGGACTATGGATGAAGAAGTGCGGGAGAGGGTACAACAGGGGAAGAGGGCTGTAGGAACGCTGAAAGCAGTAACAAGAAATAGGGTGGTCAGTATGGAAGTGAAGAAGTCCTTGCATGACAGTGTGGTAATCCTGACACTGATTTATGGAAGCGAAGCATGGACGTTGGTTGAGAGACTCAGACCAAGAGTGAGAGCAGTGGAAATGAATTACTTGAGAAGTGCATGCAGAGTTACATGGAGGGATAGACAGACTAATGAAGAAGTAAGGAGGAGGTGTGGTGTGGAGGTAGATGTGCTGGAAAGTGTGAAAAGGAACAACTGGAGATGGTTCGGCCATATGGAACGTATGGAAAACGAGAGAATGACTAAGAGGGTGTACGAGAGCGAGATGGAAGGACAGAGATGGAGAGGTAGACCGAAGGAGAGGTGGAAGGATGGAGTGAGGAAGTATATGAACGAAGGCGGTGCTGGTTGGGGGGAGGGGCGTCGACTGACTGGGGACAGAGGTGCATGGGGGCGGTTCGTTCGTGGCCACCCCTTCGGGGATCACGGCATCAGGCAATAGATAGATAGATAGATAGATAGAAATAACAGGCCTTATGGGAATTAATTAATTTGTTCCAGCCACTTTCCCAAAGTCCCCTTTTTTACCCTTTTTTCCTACCTTAAGCCGACTTATATTACATTATTCCATCAACATCATATATGACATAACCTAGAATACATTAAGCCACAATAAGAACTGTTTTGGAGAGGTGGAAGGATGGAGTTAGGAAGTATATGGATGAAGGCGGTGCTGGTTGGGAGGAAGGGAGTCGACTGACTGGGGACAGAGGTGCATGGGGGCAGTTTGTTCGTGGCCACCCCTTCGGGGATCACGGCATCAGGCAATAGATAGATAGAGAGACAACCCTTGTAGGAATGAATGTGTTGACGTTCGGTAGATATTCCCGCTGCTGCAATCTCCCCTCTTCCGCCGCCCGGCCCCGGCCCTAACCCCGACCCCGTCACAGTGATAAAGTTGCTGGGCCATGTGCTGTAGCTTGCACATCAGCCCCTTCAGGTCCCCCAGCATGTTCATCGTCCTCATTGAAGTCAGAGCACACAGAAATATTGTCCATCATATCATCATCAGAATCAGATTTATTGTCACTGTCGGGGGCGGCCTCAGCTTGTTCTTGTTGTTGGCGCTGGCGAAAGATATCTGCTATCTTCGCTTGTTGCTGGGAATTTATTCGTTCATAAACCCTCCAGCCCCGGCTATGTATTATATATATATTCCCCGAAATCCGGGGGTTTTGGCCGAAAAACGTCTACGCCTAGGCTACCGCATCTTTGTTATTTGGCTTGCTTCCGCATTTCATTGGAGATAACTTTATGGCAAAAACAGCCACTTTACACTACTTTTCGATACTTAACAATAACATACAGGCACACACGAACAAGCGACGCACTCCTTCTTGTGGCCGGAGATGCGGGGCGTCGGTCCAGCCGGCTGTTGTTTACATGCGTCGGACGTACGCCTCGCACACCAAGCTTACAGGCTTTGAGCTCATGGGTGTTTAAGAGCCCTTCCGGGTAGCTCGGGCGTGTTTTTTATGGGCGTTCAAGAGCCCTTCCGGGTCTGATGGGTTAAACATGATCTGATACTGGTTGAGGGCACTAGCAACCAACGCTGCATTTTGGTCTGCCCTTTCTCTGTTAGGGTCATCGTTTACGAGGAGGTGAGTGACAGTGTCTATAATCTCGACAAGCCGAGCAGGTCCGATTGTGACTACAGTATATGACGCCACTGGCGTTCCTAGGCGTGGGCAGCCACCCGCGTATTTCCATACTTTTTCTGTGTTGTGGCCAACTTCGGAACAATTGGGGTTACCGTGTCCAAACGAAACCATGTATAAAAAACTCGCGTATATCGAGACCTGACTGTACAGTACAGTAAACCCTCGCTATCTCGGACTAATTAGGGGGAGACCCAGTCCGAGATGACCGAAAATCCGAGATGTACGGCTTGTGTCTGACCTAACAGAGGATAAAATCCGACCTAACCAATGTCCGTCCGAGACAACAATGAAATCGGAGACTACGGAAAAAATCCGACCTCAAGAGAGACGTCCGCGTCAACCTAGAAAACGAAGACAACCCTATTCGAACCCTATAATCTGTAATACAAAACATAGTACAGTAAACCCCTGCACAACGAACATTCTTGCAACAAATGTTCACTTTAACGAAGGTTGCATAGTACTACCCCTTGTCCTCACAACAAACACTTTGGCTTGACTTTACAAATTTTTTACCAAGATTTACCGATGTCGGAAGTTTTTTGCCAGGGTATTTTTAGCTTTTTTCCACATAAAATCGCTCACTTCCCCTCTGCAACTCTCTTTCTATCTATCTATCTCTCTAATGCATATCTACCTAACTCCCTTATACATTAACATCACTATGTCTTATTTGGACTTTTTGTAATCTTTGAATAATTTCTAATGCGATGGAATTGAAAAATATAATATCCTTCCAGCACATAGATAAATAATAAATAAGATAGTCAACACAATATTTCACTATCTTATTTATTATTTATCTATGTGCTGGAAGGATATTATATTTTTCAATTCCATCGCATTAGAAATTATTCAAAGATTACAAAAAGTCCAAATAAGACATAGTGATGTTAATGTATAAGGGAGTTAGGTAGATATGCATTAGAGAGATAGATAGATAGAAAGAGAGTTGCAGAGGGGAAGTGAGCGATTTTATGTGGAAAAAAGCTAAAAATACCCTGGCAAAAAACTTCCGACATCGGTAAATCTTGGTAAAAAATTTGTCAACACAATATTTCAGGTCCTGATGTCAACACAATATTTCAGGTCCTGATGTGGCGGCGTCTACGCCGTGGGGCCACCTCCCGAGGCTGCCAACCGCGGATGGCTGCCGGCCCTCCACAGCCGAAGACAAAATCAACGACCAGTGGAGGAAAACC
This sequence comes from Paralithodes platypus, assembly GCA_032716605.1. NCBI lineage: Eukaryota > Metazoa > Arthropoda > Malacostraca > Decapoda > Lithodidae > Paralithodes > Paralithodes platypus. The sequence goes on from CM064533.1 coordinate 24,145,348, forward strand.
GGATGCCGGCCGCGGGGAGCAGTTTCGGGAGCCAAACCGTCACAACCATCCCCTGCCCCCTCCCTGGGGGCACGGGTCCTTGGAGCGGCTTCGGTCGCGCCGGGAATTTCCACACCTCTCACACCACACACACACATCACACAGTTTTTCCTACACCGAGAAATGACTCTCCGGCTGTCATTTCTCGAAGACTTCTTCTAGCCGGAGACATTGAGAGCAACCCAGGACCCACGTTCACATACATATGTCCAACTTGCTCAAAACCCATCACTTCGAGTCGCCATACTAAGGGTTCAGTTCTCTGCAATTCATGTGGGAACTGGACCCACTTCACCTGCACAACACTTGCCTCCAAGAAACACTACACAAACACCTGGACCTGTTCCTCATGCCCCTCCCTCTCCCAGTCAAATCCCTCGCCTAAAACCCGTCCACCTCTCCTCCCCAACCCACCTAACCTTCCCATATCATCCACTCCCCCCCCTAAAACCCGTCCACCTCTCCTCCCTAACCCACTTAACCTTCCCATACCATCCACATCCTCAACTCAACACACCACACCCCATCCTAATCCATTCCAACCCCCATCTCCTGCTCCCCAATCCCCCCCCCACCTCACCCATCCCAACCCCCAGCCCCTCCCTCACCCCCACCCCCCCCATCACCCCACCCCCACCCCATCCTCGTGCAGCAGCACCCAACGTACATCGTGCACATAACATTAACATTCTTCAACTGAACATAGATGGCATCAACACAAAGAAACACGAACTCTCACACTTCATCAAACAACACAACATACACATTGCCATCTTACAAGAAACAAAACTCCGCACAACACAAAAAACACCCACATTTCATAATTTCACCACCATCAGACAAGACCGGGCTGTCGGCGGGGGCGGTGGACTCATCACCCTGGTACACAAAGAAATATCATACATAGTAACCAGTGTACAAACCAAATCACTCCTCCCCCCAAATGATAACACAACAGAAATACAGTCAATTAAAATACGCACTGGCAACAACTCCAACATAACCATCATAAACACATACATCCCTCCCCAAACATCCCCTACAGTACCAAATGAATACAGACCACACTTACAACACATCACAAACACCCCACACACCACACATCATCCTGGGTGGTGACTTCAACGCCAAGACGTCGGCCTGGTTTGTCGACAACCCCGACACAGACAGAGGGCTGGTACTACAAAACCAAACCGATAACCTCATCATCCTTAACGACATCCATCAACATACCCATATTCCTCACCAAGCCCTCTATAACCCATCATCTCCAGACATCACCTTTTGCTCCCCAGAACTCGCCCCCACAACATCCTGGAGGGTGGTCAGAACCTTAGGCTCTGACCACCTCCCGATCATTATCACCACCAAAACCAGACTCACCCCAGCTAGCCACAAACACACATACACCAATTATAAAAGAGCTAACTGGGAAGCATTCACAAATGAGACAGAACAACACTTCACAACTCTAAACAGTACACCCATCACTAACATCAACAATGCTGTACACATACTCAATAAAACTATCCAAAACGCTGACAAGAAACACATTCCAAGAGGTAACAGAAAAAGACACAACCCCAACTTCACACCAGAAATTCAAAACCTCATCAGTCAACGCGACATACTGAAACACTCCCCAGCACCCCACACACAAGACATCACACAACAAATTCAAGCACTCAACACCCAAACTAACAACAAAATACAAGAACAACAAAAACTAAATTGGAATAACTTCCTACAAACACTTGATCACAAAACAAACCCCAAAAAACTATACAAAACACTAAACAGCATCACACTTTCCAACAGCAACACAACACAATCACATGCTGCAATCACAACAACAGACTCTACTCCTTCATGTAAACAACAAGCAAACACTCTCATCAATCACTTTTCACATGTCAGCCACCTAAAACCTCACAAAGACGACCGACGTGTCATCCGACGTAAGAGACAATTCCCCACAGACCCTGACTATACACCCTTCACCAATCACCAGACAAAGCATATCATCAACAATCTCAAGCACTCACCCGCCTGTGGCCTAGACAACATAAGCAACATACACCTCAGACACCTGGGACCACAAGGCATACAAGCACTCACTAACATATCAAACTACAGCTATTCACACAACACAATACCAGACATTTGGAAGCATGGTATCATCATCACTTTCCCCAAACCCAACAAAGACCCCACGCTACCCTCCTCGCACCGCCCCATCACACTCCTTTGCTCCCCCTCCAAAGTCATGGAACGCCTAGTATTACAACTAATTACACCTGACCTACCCCTAGCTCCAACACAACATGGCTTTAGGCCACTGCACTCCACAAACACTCTTCTCACAGACCTTACACAAAGAGCTTTCGACAGCATCAATTCAGCTAGACCACCACACAGATCACTATTAGCCACACTCGACATTAGTAAAGCCTTCGATGCCATCCCCCGCCACAACCTAACAAACAAAATCTACAACACAAACATGCACAACAACACAAAACGGTGGCTGGCCAACTTCCTAGCAGGCAGATGTGCACACGTATCTTTTGCCGGTCAGTCATCTAAAATCAGAAACTTTCCAAACGGAGTCCCACAAGGATCCGTCCTATCGCCCGCACTCTTCAATCTGTACATGCACGATATAACTACACCCAATACGCCCCAAATAAACTTAGCCTCCTATGCAGATGACATAACACTCACATGCACACACCATGACCCAAAAAGAGCAACAGATCTCCTTCAACCCTATCTCAACACACTACATGGCTGGTGCACTACAAACAGACTTAATCTAGCCCCAGCCAAATCCACCGCAACCCTGCTCACAAGTTGGACAGGAGAACACGAATACATCCCTCAACTCACCATAAACAACACACCCCTAACACATACACACACACCCAAAATCCTAGGAGTAACATATGATACTCATATGACATTCAAACAGCACACCACAAACATTAAAAAGAAACTGACACCCAGACTTAACGCCCTCAGGTCACTTGCTCACACAAAATTTGGACACAACAAAGAAACTACCACCACAGTATATAAACAATACATAAGATCAGTGATGGAATACGCAAGCCCAGCCTGGGCTTCTAACCTAGCTGAAACACATCATAAGACCTTACAGACTATTCAAAACAAAGCCCTGAAGATCATTACAGGCTGCACAGCTACTGCACCCACAGATCACCTACATCAAGAAACCAAAATCCTCAAAGTCAAAGACCATCTGGACATGAGAGGCACTCAATTCCTGGCAGCAGTCTCCACGAACCAAGACCACCCACTAAACTACATGGCAACACACCCACAGACACCAAGAAATATCAAAACAACACCCAGCACACGGTATCACACACAATTATTGTCCTCTCTCCCTCCCTGCCCACCCCGAACCAACATCCAGAAGCACATCCATACTCATATCTCTCACCGATCCATCCACTCACTCACAGACAACACACAGCTGCATGCACGACCTCCCGAAATCCATCCTTCCGAATCCTCCCTTCCTCGCGAGGACAGAGTCCACCTGGCCAGGCTGAGATGCGGACACCATCCAGCTCTCCTGAGCTATCAGAAGAGACTGGATGACTCCGTTGTCGACGCCTGCCCGGGATGTAACACAGCACCCCATACCATTAAACACATCATAGAAGACTGCATTTCACACAACCAATTACGCCAACAACACAATCTACACTCAATGAGAGCTCTGTGGGAAAGCCCGATCGTGGCCATGGCCTTTCTCAGGGACTCGGGGCTGTTCGGCCAGGCAGCTTAGGGAACAACAACAACAACAACACAATATTTCAGGGCGGGTGCTCAACCCCGAAAAGGGTTGAAATAGGGGAGCTATCCCCCCGCCAAAGGCGGCTTTCTAGGGCCTTTCCTAGCTGATGCTGAGAGGATTGGGTTCTAGTCATGTGGTGATGGGCTGGTCTATCAGAGTGAGAACTGAGCAATCTCTGCCATACCCATAGCTTACTCTGACTGTTCCTTTTACTTATATATTTTCTAGATCTCAAGTGACGGCGTCTCTAACGTGGATTGACCTCCCAATCTACCAAGATTGGAAGCCAAAGCGTCACATTTTTCCCTTGCCCCTCAACTTTCTCTTCATAATTGCTGAGGGGCACAGGGCCCTGGGTGGGGCTTTGGTTTCCCGGGCGTTTCCGCACCCTCCTCAAGCTCCCCGCCATGGAGTGGCTTCGGTCACCCAGGCTTTATTGTGATCGGCGGGGAGGGTTCTGTGGGGGCGCTCTGTTATGGCCTTGGCCTTGCTCGGGGCCTTGGGGCTGTTCGGCCAGGCAGCTTGGGGAACAACAACAACAACACAATATTTCAACCCTCCCCTCCGTGCGAGCAGAGACGGAAGATTTAAGTTTGATAGATTTTTTGTTTTGTTTTGTTCCCTCGATATACACTCTCTTTCTATCTATCTATCTCTCTAATTCATCTACCTAACTCCCTTATACATTAACATAACTATGTCTTATTTGGACTTTTTGTAATCTTTGAATCATTTCTAATGTGATCGAATTGAAAAATATAATATCCTTCCAGCATATAGATAAATAATAAATAAGATAGGCTTATCAACATCATCACAGTAACGGGGTCGGAGTTGAGGCTTGGGACAGGGAGGGGAGGGATTAGGCCTACAGCGCGTGGATTTTTTTGTTTTGTTATCATATTAATGACAAAGTATGGGTCTGTGGGTTCAAGGATTGTGTGGGTGAGAATGAAAGTAGGAATACAAACGTGGGTGATTGTATGCGTGTATGCCCCGACAGAGGATATACTTGAAAGGAAGAAAGAGGAGTTCTGGATGAATGTGGAGGCGTGCCTGGAGAAGTTTGACAAGAACGAAAGAATATTTCTGATTGGGGATATGAATGGCAAGGTGGGTGATAGGAAAGTTGAGGGAGTGGTGGGAGGGTGGGGGGTACCATCAGAGGTGAATGGGAATGGTAGTGCACTTGTGGACGTATGTGTGGGGAGGAGGCTGTGGATAGCCAACACCTTCTTCCGACACAGAATAATCCACAGGTGCACGTGGAAACGGATGTTGACGATGAAGGATAAGACAGTGGTGGAACGAAAGTCATTGATTGATTATGTATGTGTGGATGAACGAATGAAGAAATCTGTGATGGATGCTAGGGTGTATAGGGGTATTGGAGGGGGTCTGTCTGATCATTATGTAGTGGTAGCTAAGGTTAGGATACAAAAGAAGTGGGTGAGGAGAGCGGGAGGGAGGCGAGAGGAGGGTGGAATGGTGAGGAGGGTGGAGAGGTTGCAGGAGGAGGAAGTCAGGGAGGAGTACAGGAGAGCAGTGGAAAGACGACTAGGTGGGTTCGACCTGGAAGTTATGGAGGAAGTGGAGGAGATGAGCAAGGTGTTTAAGGATGAGATCTGTGCAGCATGTGAGGAGGTGTGTGGAGTGAGGAGAAGAGGGAGGGGAGTGAAAGGTACAGCATGGTGGACAGAAGAGGTAAGAATAGCTGTGGAAGAAAAGAAGAAAGCATATAGAGAGTGGTTGGGTAGTAGAGGGAATGAAGATTCCGAGAGACAGAAACGAGCGAGGTACGTGGAGAGTAAGAGGGTGGTGAAGAGAGTAGTGAAGGAAAGTAAGAGAAGAGTAGATGAGGAATTTGGAAGGAATCTGAGTGTAAAATGGAGGGAGAGTAAGAAACTGTTCTGGAAAGAAGTCAAGAAAGTTAGGGAAGGTAGCAAGGGAAACAGTAAGGGTGTGAAAGATAAGAATGGGAGAATGCTAGCCGAGAAGCAAGAGAGAGTCGAAAGATGGAGGGAGTACTTCAGTGAGTTGCTAAATGAAAGGAATGAAGAGCCAGCAAACATAGCTGGATATGGTATGGGAGGGAGAAGAAGAGAAGTAGTGGAGGAGGAGCTGGGGATCAGGAGGTCAGAAGTGTGGGAAGCCATGAAAAGAGTGAAGTTGGGGAAAGCACCAGGAACAGATGGAGTGTGGGGAAATGTTGAGGTATGGTGGTGAGATAGTGATAGAATGGGTATGGAAAATGTGCAAACTAGCATGGGAGAAGGGGAGTGCACCCGATGACTGGAAGACTGGCATAATAGTCCCCCTATATAAGGGCAAAGGGGAAAGAGGAGTGTGTGGTAACCACCGAGGAATATGTCTTCTAAGCGTAGTAGGGAAGGTATACAGTAGGGTAGTGATTGAGAGAGTGAGAGTGAGAACGGAGAAATGGATAGGCGACGAGCAGGGAGGTTTTAGGAAGGGAAGAGGATGTGTAGATCAGATTTTTACCCTGAATTGTGTTGTGGAGAAGTATCTGGAGAAGAAACAAAAGGTGTATGTTGCCTTTATGGACTTGGAGAAGGCCTATGACAGAGTGGATAGAGAAGGTTTGTGGAAAGTACTTAGAATATACGGAGTAGAGGGCAAGTTGCTGAAAGCAGTGAAGAGCATGTATGAGGGTGCAAAAGCGGCAGTACGTGTGGAGAGTGAGCAGAGCGAGTTCTTTGACCTGAATGTTGGTTTGAAACAGGGGGTGTGATGTCCCCGTGGTTGTTTACTGTATATATGGATGGGTTTATGAAAGAAATACTATCAAGAGCAGTGGATGTTGGTGTATCGCTGAAAAGGGAGGGAATTGAGTGGAAGCTACCTATACTGCTGTTTGCGGATGATACAGTTCTGATGAGTGATAATGAATGGGAGTTGCAGGGTCTGGTAAATGAGTTTGGAACAGTGTGCGAAAAACGGAATTTGAAGGTAAATACGGGGAAGAGCAAGGTTATGGTCTTCGAAAGGGGTGAAGTCACAGAGTGTGAGGTGAAGCTGAACGGTCAGGCTATGGAGATCGTCAACTCTTTTAAGTATCTGGGCAGTGTGTTGAGTAAAGATGGTACTATGGATGAAGAGGTGCGGGAGAGGGTACAACAGGGGAAGAGGGTTGTAGGAACGCTAAAAGCAGTAACAAGAAATAGGGTGGTCAGTATGGAAGTGAAGAAGTCCTTGCATGACAGTGTGGTAATCCGACACTGACTTACGGAAGCGAAGCATGGACGTTGGTTGAGAGACTCAGACCAAGAGTGAGAGCAGTGGAAATGAATTACTTAAGGAGTGCGTGCGGAGTTACATGGAGGGATAGACAGACTAATGAGGAAGTAAGAAGGAGGTGTGGTGTGGAGGTAGATGTGCTGGAAAGTGTGAAAAGGAACAACTTGAGATGGTTCGGCCATATGGAACGTATGGAAAGCGAGAGAATGACTAAGAGGGTGTACGAGAGCGAGGTGGAGGGACAGAGGGGGAGAGGTAGACCGAATATGAGGTGGAAGGATGGAGTGAGGAACTACATGAACGAAGGCGGTGCTGGTTGGGAGGAGGGGCGTCGACTGACTGGGGACAGAGGTGCATGGGGGCGGTTCGTTCGTGGCCACCCCTTCGGGGATCACGGCGTCAGGCAATAGATAGATAGATAGATTAATGACAAATACGACCTTTATAGTTAGCGGGGGTTTACTGTATATGCTATAGGGGTGCAATGCCTGGTGAGTTATCTGCTCAACAGGTGGCGTTGTGTGTGTGTAAGTGTGAGAGTCCGAGTGTAGGGGGTGAGACAGTGAAGCACGGGAACGAGGTGGCTTCAGAGATGGGGTCGTTTCGGGCCATGAGTGAGCACCGTGCCTCATGTGAAGGCAAGATGGCAGGTGCTCGTTGTACTCTACGTGCTTCACATGTCTCACTCCCTAGACTGGAACAAGACCTCACGGGCTTCACTGTTCATTGTAAAGCGGTGAATGTTAAGGCTCTCAGCCTATGACCGAGAGGAAGTAAGTTGGAATATAAAAAAAAAAAAAAATATATATATATATATATATATCATTTATTAATTATAACAATTTATTATTACTTTTATTTGGTGTTTACGAACATTATAGGGGTACAGTATATGCCTGATGGTTCGGACCTAACCTAATTAATCCCATATAACTAATAGTTCACGCAACAAAAATTTGCCCCGGATGTAGATGGCGTCGGACGTCCCTTCTGTTTGTCGGATATTCACCCTTATTGCCCGGTGATGTGAGGGCGTCATCTGACAACGTCGGACACTGTCGGAACGATGACGGAAATGTCCGAAATACGGAAGTACATGACCGAGAGGCCGTAGCCAGTCCAGCTAGTACGGGTTTCCGACCTCTAGAGGTCCGAGATGGCGAGGGTTTACTGTACTTTCATAGTCCATGCAAATGACGTTCCATAGGTATTTCAGTGTTGCCTATGAAGATTTTTTTTTTTTTTTTTTTTGAAAGGCATATGGGGTTTTCTAGCTCAACCGTTACGTCATTTGACGTAGGAGCCACTAATAAATATTTTAAACTGGTAATCTATTAAGCACTGACAAATTCTTGACAGACAAAAAACAATACTAGTACCGGTAAACTTACTGTCACTTCATACTTCAGTTGCCAGTTAACGTCAACTAAATGAGGAAGATATCTTCCCTGAGATGATAATCTTGACTGTACATTCCCCCAATTGGCTTCTAGCTCTTTACTGGCTTCATTTATACGATCTGAAAATATATATATAACTTTGTATTTTACCTGTTTTTGGCTTTATATGAGTAGTTTGTTATACAGTAATAAATTCATATCTATCTATCCACATATTGCCAGATGCCCGATAGAGGATGGCCACGAATGAGCCATGAAGGCACTTTGTTTGATTCTCTACCTAGCTTCAAGGGAAGGTTGTTAGCCCAACTGCCCACTGTTGTGTATAGTATGGGAGATGCATGTGGAGTGTTACATACTGTTGGAATGACTGTGGAGGTTACTATTATCTGTAACCAGTGTAACCAATTTGATCATGCTGATCAGGGGCTAGAATTCACTACTAAAGAGAGGAGAGAGAGGGGAGACATGATAATGATGTACAAATGTACCCGGGGGCTGGAGAGGCTGGATAGGGAGGATATATTAATTATGGATACAGGAATAACTAGAGGCCACAGCTACAAAGTAAAAAGACCTACCTGCAAGAACGATATCAGGAAGTTTAGCTTCCCCTATAGATGTATTGACAAATGGTTGGAGGAGGAGGTGGTAGGGGCAAGGAACATCCATATTTTCAAGAAAAAATTGGATAAAAAGTAGACTGAGAGACGGGACAACACGAGCTTAGCTCAACTCCTGTAAACTACAATTAGGTAAATACAATTAGGTAAATACACCACTGATGTCTGCCATTACAGAGAGGGGTTGGCAGGCCATGAGAATGAGTGTCAAATAACAACCCGCCTAACTGGAGATCGAACCTGCTCGAACCTGGGTATGCCTTTAAAACCCTATCACATACTTTACGCTGACTTTTATTCATATGATCAAAAAAAAAAATTATTAGTGGTTCTCTCCGTCAATGAAGTGAGAGCCTATATGTAATATATGGCCTCTTCCGTATCCCTAAGGACCCGATGTAATCCTCACAGACCGGTCTCGCCTTCTATAGGATAGCCCCGAAACCCGGAGGATCTGGCCGAAAAACATCATAATAGGCTAGCCCTATCTTTGTTATTTTAACTGCTAGAGAATTCACACACATCTCAAAATGTAGCCCAGTTTCATATCTGTAGACTGGCAATGAATAAAGCTCTCTATGTCAAATGGTTCAGTTCTCATGACGATTTCAGTGGAGAGAGTTTTGAGGTGATGTTAGCAATAATCGAACAATAACAAGACTAATTCTTGTTCTCCAAAACAATAACAACAAAAGTGCGACTTCTCTTTCTTGTTCTTGGCGGTGCGCGTCGCTCTGACCGGCTGTGATTACATGCGTTGGACGCACGGCTTTCAAGCTTATAGAGCTCATGAGCCCATCCGGTCTACACGGTTTGTTTGTTTAGGGCTCCTCAGAGCCCAACCGGGTACCGGGGGTTAACCTTATAACTATCAGTTGAGAACAATAAATCTACTAGGGGGTACCCTTTAATAATTCCTAAGGTACGTCATTGTTGCGGAAGCCACTGTAGAATAAAGTAAAATATAATTAACCCCTTCCCAACGTGACCCGTCACCTGACGGGCACCAAAACCCGCTTATTTAGTAGTAGCCTCTACGTTATCCAACGCAGAGCTATATACTTTTGTATAATTCCGCTCCGCTCTGGGAGCGGCCAATTATCGAAACCACTAGCGCGATTAATCAATAACTTCAAGAGTAGCACCTACATTCTCTACTAGGTACGTTGTACACACTTTTGAGGCCACTAGTTTAACCCTTCCCGCCCGGGCAGCATTTTAAAATGACACCGCGGAAGATGGCCAGGAGCCTGGGTGTCATTTTAAAATCTGTAAGCTTGAAAGCCTATTAAGCTTGCTTTGAAAGCCGTGCGTCCGACGTATGTAAACAAAGCCTGTCTTTGCGACACCGCACCTCCGAAACCAAGAAGGAGACGTCGGATCAATGATGTTTTTGTATGCTATGACGAAATTAGTGTCTGCAAAGGTCCGATATTGCGAACATCGTATCGAATCTCTCTCCACGGAAATCTCATCACAACTGAACCAGTTGACTTAGAGAGCTCTACTCAATGCCAGTTTACAGATAAGAAACAGCACTACGTTTAGAGATGCGTGGGAATTCTCTAGCAGTTAAAATAACAAAGATACGGGCAGCCTATTAACCCGGCAAGCGCGATAGGCCTCACGGAAGGCTTCCTATAGGGAACGCGATAGGCCTCACGGAAGCAGGACCATAAAAAAAGCCTTCCATAAAAAAAAGGGCCTATCAAAACAAAGGAATTTGTCTCTAGGTGAGATAATTCCCCTCCAGTACTCATCCATGTAAATCTCACCCACCCCCCTCCCCTCCTTCCCCACCTTATTCCCCCCTCCCTCCCCTCCTCAATTATCACCTATTTTTCCTCTTATTATCATCATTTATCGGTTATTTTTCTCTCCCGCGATAATGTAGCACAAGTGGGTTGCATAAAAGATCGTTATGCAACACCCAGACACCGGCACACACCGCCCCGCTCGTCTCAGTTGACTCCCAGACAGCGAGAGGGGAGGGCTGCCTGTCTCTCTCTCTCGCCTGAGATTATGACCGGGTGGCCAATATCTTCGTTTTTCACCACCCAAATGCTTTTCCTACTTATTTTAGCACTCTTGAAGGTTCATATATACATCATATATGTAAAATAAAAGCATACCGAAAACAAATAATGGTTTATATTGTAAATATAACGAATTCTGTCAGAATCCAGGGCTAGAAATGCACAAATAACTACCCTAGCACCTAGGTCTATATCGCGCTTGTCAGGTTAAAGACGTTTTTCGGCCAGATCGCCCGGATCTCAATAATGTTCATAGGATAGCGAGCCCGGGCGGGAAGGGTTAAAGAAAAAATCGAAAATATGGGTGAGAAAGAGAAGAGAATGTTGAAGAATTTTGCCCATCTGTGATCTAGGCTTCTTACAACTTCTTTGTGAGCTTCCCGTGCAACCCGACCAGGTTAATTAGATCATCTTTCTCGCGCTACACTCGACTGTAAACACAATTTTTCTGTGCTCTGTATTTGTGCCTTCCATTCCTGTCTACTTCACTTTTGGGTGAGTTGTAGGCCTTTCTTTAACCCTCCAGCCCCGGCTATGTATTATATATATATTCCTCGAAACCCGGGTGTTTTGGCCGAAAAACGTCTAGGCTAGGCTACCGTATATTCGTTAATCAGACTGCTTCCCGCATTCCCGCGCATCCCCAAGCGTAGCTGTGTTATTTACCTGTAGAATGGCATTAAGTAGAGCTCTCTAAGTCAACTGGTTGAGCTGTGATGATGATTTCATTGGAGATAACTTTATGGCCAAAACAGCCACTTTACACCACTTTTCGATACTTAACAACAACATACAGGCACACACGAACAAGCGACGCTCTCCTTCTTGTGGCCGGAGATGCGGGGCGACGGTCCAGCCGGCTGTTGTTTACATGCGTCGGACCGACGCCTCGCACACGAAGCTCACAGGCTTTCAACCACTGGGCGTTCAAGATACCATCCGGGTACCTGTTATATGCTTTTTTATGGGCGTTCAAGAGCCCTTCCGTGGTGAGAGGGTTAAGGCTCCTGAGGTTCTAGACAGATGATCCGTAATGCTGGCACGCAAAAAATGGGCTCTAATGTGTTCAATTGGAGTGTTGCGTCGAGAATGGTGGTCACTATGTTTTTGTTGCGGTCGGGCGCCATCCGTCTGGTGGCGTCTTAGTGTACTAGGCATTTGCCTATTTTGTTCACATAACCCTTGGAATCCGGGAGGCCTCATATGAGGCAAAAGTCGCCGATATAATCATCAGAACTCGGCAACCATGCAACGTAGCGATGTCATCTCAATGGCAGTCTACAGACAAGAAAACGTTCTACAATTTGCAAAAAAATTTACTGCTCTAGGTGGTCTCAATCAGTAGCTACTGAATTATGAAGTTTGAAAATACCAAACTTCATATGAGGCCCCCCGGATCCCAAGGGTTAATGTTGTTGTTGTTGTTCCCTAAGCTGCCTGGCCGAACAGCCCCGAGTCCCTGAGGAAGGCCATGGCTATGATCGGGCTTTCCCACAGAGCTCTCATTGAGTGTAGATTGTGTTGTTGGCGTAAGTGGTTGTGTGAAATGCAGTCTTCTATGATGTGTTTAATGGTATGGGGTGCTGTGTTACATCCCGGGCAGGCGTCGACAACGGAGTCATCCAGTCTCTTCTGATAACTCAGGAGAGCTGGATGGTGTCCGCATCTCAGCCTGGCCAGGTGGACTCTGTCCTTGCGAGGAAGGGAGGATTCGGAAGGATGGATTTCGGGAGGCCGTGCTTGCAGCTGCGTGTTGTCTGTGAGTGAGTGGATGGATCGGCGAGAGATATGAGTATGGATGTGCTTCTGGAAGTTGGTTCGGGGTGGGCAGGGAGGGAGAGAGGACAGTAATTGTGTGTGATACCGTGTGCTGGGTGTTGTTTTGATATTTCTTGGTGTCTGTGGGTGTGTTGCCATGTAGTTTAGTGGGTGGTCTTGGTTCGTGGAGGCTGCTGCCAGGAATTGAGTGCCTCTCATGTCCAGATGGTCTTTGACTTTGAGGATTTTGGTTTCTTGATGTAGGTGATCTGTGGGTGCAGTAGCTGTGCAGCCTGTAATGATCTTCAGGGCTTTGTTTTGAATAGTCTGTAAGGTCTTATGATGTGTTTCAGCTAGGTTAGAAGCCCAGGCTGGGCTTGCGTATTCCATCACTGATCTTATGTATTGTTTATATACTGTGGTGGTAGTTTCTTTGTTGTGTCCAAATTTTGTGTGAGCAAGTGACCTGAGGGCGTTAAGTCTGGGTGTCAGTTTCTTTTTAATGTTTGTGGTGTGCAAGGGTTAATGTTTCTTGCAGTAGCTTTAGTTTTTTTGTATACATGTACTTACTTTCGTGTTACTTTCGACGATTCCGCCTGTTACTGACGAAGCTGAAGTCTACTTCCACTCGCACCAGGTTGTCCTTTATCCGACTCCTCATCCTGGATGACTTCAGGCAGGGTGTTGTGATGACGGCTGGAGTAACCTGGTATTGGTGGGTGGTCAGGTAATCCACCCAGCCACCTGTCCAATCTTGTTTTGAAATTCTCAGGGTTGGTTCCACTGAGGTCCCGGAGTTCACGAGGGAGGCAGTTGAACACTCGAGGTCCATTGCGAGTGAAGGAGTTGTGGATTTCAGTCTTCACACGCTGTATGGTGCCTTGGGACCCTCTGATGTAACAGAGCCTCCCTCTTCTTGGATGGTGGTTAACTGTGATCCCTGCATTTGGTACTCTGCCCTCTAGGATCTTCCACACATATTTGACTATATAGCGCTCCCTCCTCCTCTGCAGGGAGTACAGTTTTAGCTGAGTTAGTCTTTCCCATTAGTTGAGGTGCTGTATTCCCTGGATTTTGTTGGTGAATGATCTTTGAGGGGCTTCTAGGGCAGCTATTTCCTGTATTTTGTGTGGAGACCACAGCTGGCAGCAGTACTCCAGTCTTGGGAGCACAAGAGACTTCCACAGGGTCTTCATACAGAGCTCTTCCCGTGTGGTGAAGGTTCTTAGTATCCTCCCACTCATGTTTCTGGCTGCTTCGACTGTTTTGGTGACATGGTGGGTGAAGGTTGCGTCGCTACTCATTTGGACTCCCAGATCTTTAACGTGGTCTTCGGCTATAAATGGCTGGTCGTTGTAGAAGTAGGTGGTTGATTGTTTCAGGGCTTCATTTGCTCCGTACCGTAGTAGTTCAAATTTATCCCCGTTAAGGACCATATTATTTGTTGTTGCCCAGTTAAGTACTTTATTAAGGTCCTCTTGGACTTTGTTGGAGTCTTTAACTTGTATGATTCGTTTCTTTATCCTGGTGTCGTCTGCAAATGAGGATACTTCGGAGTGCTCCAGGTTCGTGTCTATGTCGTTTATGTTTATTATGAAGAGAAGCGGGCCAAGTACCGAACCCTACGGAACTCCACTCAATACCTGGCTAGGGTCAGACAACTCTCCTTGGACTGACACTTGCTGGGCCCTCCCTGTCAAGAAACTGTGAAGCCATCTTCCAAGTGGGCCCTTGATGCCATGGTTTCGGAGTTTGTTTAGGAGAATCCCATGGTCTACTTAATCAAAGGCCTTAGAAGACATCCGTGTTATGGCCGTCTTGGATATTTTCGAGGACTCTCTCATGGTGAAGTAAGAGCTGGAACAGACACGAACGCCCCCGCCTGAAGCCATGCTGTCAATTGTTGAAGGCTCCCTTTTTTTCCAGAAACTCTACCATCTTCGTTCGAATGACTAGTATATATACAATAGTCCCTTACATTTTACATGGTGACCTAGATCATCCCCCCCCCCCCCCCTTTTGTGAGGGATGGCAAAAAAAATGAGGCAGAGGCACACCAATACCCATATCGAAGACCGTTTAGTCTTAACCCTTCCAGCCCGGGTGTCATTTTAAAATGACACCACGAAAAAAGGGCCGGTGCCCGGGTGTCCTTTTAAAATCCCTGTGCTTGAAAGCGTGCTTCAAAATTCGCGCGGCCAAATTTTGCATTGCAGGAGCGACCGCAGCGCCACCAAGCCTCAACTACTAGTGTTATCAGTTCGTACGTGGCCGCCATAGCGAGTTATACTGAAAAAATGTTTTCCGACGTGTCCGAATCGCTGCAACCTCCCGCGGGCCCCACTGCTACCCCGCTTGCAACTTCAATGCCTGTTGCAACCGAGAAGAAAGCTCAACGAAATAAAGTTAAGCGTTTGTTGAGTGATAGTGCTATACAGCGACAACTTTTTGATAGTGAAGAGAGCAGTGGCGAAAGATTGGTGGACAAAGAAAAATTTATAAGTGCAAGCGAAGATGACGATTTCGTTGGCTTTGGAGACGACGATAATGTCGATTTATTTGAGGGGGAGACAGTAGTGATGATCCTGATGTGGAAGTATTTGAGGAAGGTGCCATTGAGCTTCCAAGTGTGCTAGAACCTAGGCCTACCCCCTCGCCATCTTTGCTATGTCAGCCTAGGCCTAGCCCTAGCCCAGGACCTTCCCCTTTGCCTGCCCGTACGCCCTTGAAAGTGGGCAAATATTTCAATAAACAATCGTTGCTGAAAAGTGCAGCTAAAAAAGCACGCAGGGCAGCCGCAGAAAAGGCTAGGGAAGCTGAAGACAGTGATAATGATGCCGACCCTGGTCTAGCAACCACCCGCATTCCATTGTCCCGACGCCTTGACCCGGGACGCCGCGTGGGTCACCCACAGCCCTCGGCTTCATCTCTCCTTCAGGATGACCAAAGGGCCTCTTCAAGTGGTATTACTAGTGTGCCACAGCCCTCAACACACCGCAGAGCATTATTTGCTGCGGAGAAGCCCTCGGCTCGCCGCAAAAGGAGCCCAACTCCCGAGGCCGAGGCTCCCATTGTTGAAGCTCCCGCAGCCTCCCGCGCCCCACACCGCCGACGCCCGGTCACTTCTTCACCCGAATTGTCTCCTGAAGACGATGCTGACGACCCCAACATTGCCCCAGATGACCTGACGTCGCCTGAGGAGGAACAGGAACAGGAACAGGAAGTCCCGACAAGACGAGCGAGAGGGCGAGGTCGTGGACGTGGTCAGTCTGCCGACGCCGCTGCCCCTGGGCGTGGGCGTGCAGGGCGTCCGCGTGGCCCAGGGCGTGTGCCTGCTGCACCTGCACGTCCTCGAGCATCAGCATCCGACCTGTTTGTGTGGACAGATGGGGCTGATTTTGAGCCAGATTGTCCTGCCTTTGACGAGGTACAGATGGGTTCCGGGGTGTCACCAACATTTCCCTGTGGCCCAGCTGCTACCCCCAGTGAAATTTTCTGTGGCTTCTATGACAATGAAGTCATGGAATACCTCGTCGAGGAGACCAACAACCATCATGAGATCTGTGCCAACTTTCTTGGGAGGAAGACCAGTGCCAAGATGGTGGCATGGAGAGCTGTCACTGTGGCAGAACTATATGTGTTCTTGGCACTCACAATGCTGATGACACATATCAGGAAGCACGCTCTGGCAGACTACTGGATCACTGGCGACATCATAACGACTCCAGCATTTGGCAAGTACATGTCCAGGGACAGGTACTTCGACATCCTCTCGTATCTCCACCTGACAAACAACATGGCAGTCCACCTTCCCGACTCATTATAGAAGATCAGGAAGCTGTATGACATGATACGTCATCGGTTCACCACCTACCTGATTCCTTTCCAGAAGATGTGCCTCGACGAGTCTCTGGTCCTGTTCCGTGGTAGGCTGCACTTCCAACAGTATATCCCGTCCAAGAGACACCGCTTCGGCATCAAGCTCTTCGTCCTCTGCGACTGTTTGACGGGGTATGTGCTGGACTTTATAGTCTACAGCGGCAAGGCTGGAGAAATTGAGACTGACCCCCTCATTGGTTTTGGTGGCGCTGTAGTGAAGAAGATGATGGAGAGGCACTTCAATAAAAACCACATCCTCTACACAGATAATTACTAAACGTCGCCTCTCCTGACCAAGTACCTCCATGACCGCAAGACCGGAACTGTCGGCACAGTCAAGGGCAAGAGGAAGGGCATGCCAGGCTACCCAACCAAGACAAAGAAGGCGGACATCTTCCACAAGAAGAGTGGCCCCATCCTCTCCATCCACTGGCATGACCAGCGCAAGGTCAACCTCCTCACCACATGCCACAAGGCCGAGATGGTCGCCACAGGGAAGGTGGACCGAAGAACCAAGAACCCCGTCCAGAAACCAGCTGCTGTCCTGGATTATAACCTCAACATGCGCGTCGTTGACAAGTCCGACATGCAGATGGGCTTCATCGACTGCCTGCGAACATCTTGCAGGTGGTACAAGAAGTTTATCCTGCATACGGTAGATATGTCGGTCCTCAATGCATACAACATCTACCGTCTGAGGACTCCAGGAGCCAAGAAGTACAAGTCCCTGCAGAAGTTCCACAAGAAGGTGATACTTGAGCTCCTGGCTAAACATGCGGGTACACCAGGGAGGCCACTACAAGGACCAGGCCAGCTGGACAGAACGGGGTGTGCTGAATTTTTCAGGAAACACCAGCTTAACGCCCTTCCTTTCAAAGCACCAGGTATTAACACCAGAATCCAGAAGAGGTGCCATGTGTGCAGCCACACAACAAGAAGACCCCGCAAAAGCACAAAAACCACTTGGGAATGCCTCGAGTGTCAAGTTGGACTGTGTGCTGGCACCTGCTTCAACGACTTCCATACTCTAATAAACTTTTGAAGTGGAAGTGACAACAGTGAAAGTGACACTCAAATGTAGGCTAAGAATAATAATATAACTAAGTATAAGTGAAAAGGACACATATAAGTAATAATAAGTGCCTTCAATAACAATATGAACAAGTGAAAGTGACACTAAAATATATATTTCTAACAATAAATAAGTGAAAATGACACTCAATAAGCCTAGGCCAGTCAAAGTGACAGTATAATAATAATAAAACTAAGTATAAGTGAAAGAGACACACACAAGTAATAATAAGTGCCTTCATAACAATATGAACAAGTGACAGTGACACTATATATATTATTAGCTTACCTAACAATACATAAAAGGGGAAATGACACTACCAATTATCAAAGTCCAGTGAAAGTGACACTATAATCATAATAATAATAATAAAACGAAGTAATAAGTGACAGAGACACAAATAAGTTCATGTAAATAACATAATAACTATAATAAATGACAGAATAACCAATAAAACACGATCAAATCGCTTCCCGGCATAATTGCGGGTGGAGCGACGAGTGCAACTGGGCGTCGTAGCCGGGGCCGCGGTTGAGTGTTCGGACGCGCCGAGGTAAATACGCGGCAAAAGTTACCTCCACTTCCATCACCATCACTCCGGAACCAGTTGAGCTAGAGAGCTCTACTCAACGCCATGGTCCTGATGTGGCGGCGTCTACGCCGTGGGGCCACCTCCCGAGGCTGCCAACCGCAGATGGCTGCCGACCCTCCACGGCCGAAGACAAAATCAACGACCAGTGGAGGAAAACCGGATGCCGGCCGCGGGGAGCAGTTTCGGGAGCCAAACCGTCACAACCATCCCCTTCCCCCTCCCTGGGGGCACGGGTCCTTCTCAGGGACTCGGGGCTGTTCGGCCAGGCAGCTTAGGGAACAACAACAACTCAACGCCATTCTACGCAGCAAGGTAAGGCGCCCATTTCTATATCTGTTTGATTAATGTAGGTAATATATTAAGCGAGATTAGCCTTAGTTTACTTTTGTTGATATTCGGCCAGATCGCCCGGATACGAGCTCCGTCCTTTGGAGAGCCTGCCCGGGCCAGGAGGGTTAAAGGATATACAGCAGAAGTACAAAAATATTGAAAAGTAGACAGACAGATATATATAGGTAGTACAGCATATATACAATAGTCCCTTGTATTCTACAGTAAACTCTCTTGTTTGGCGTTCTTAGTAGTCTGAAAAAACGACGCCAATCGCGATTTCGCCAGACACGCATTGGAAATCAAATGGGAAAAAATTATGGTAGTCTTTGGTCACCCCTAAGTTAGCCTATTTTACCCTTTTTTCGTATTTTTAATAAAAACATTCTGAATACTAACTATAGTAAATGCCATTTGTAATAATTAACCCTTAAAAAGCGGCTCACCACATAAGTCGTATTTAATAAAGCTGGACTATGTGGCGGCGCTCGACATAGGTCGAGTGGCAATTTCAGCACGTAATGTTGCTGAGAGAGAGAGACAAGTGGTGGCAGGAGACTAGCGAGCGTATGACTGCTCCAGACCACCGCGGCGAACCTACTGACACGAATCTCAGCTCCCTCCTACCTCTCTCACTCGCTATATACGGAATTGTATCGGGAAAGTGGCTAATTACCTGCTTTTTGCACTCGCGTTGCACGGTTATTGCAAGAAAACTAGCCATCATAAAAGGATCGTTATGGTGTCATTCGAAAGCTCTGTTTATGCCCTTTCAGGGATAGATACTTGTTTTACGTTCTGGGTCTTATTTAGGCATGAAAATGATCACGTAAACAGCCCTATTTTGGCTAAAAACACCCCGCTGGGCGGTACATATAAATAAACCGCATAGGCCGCTAAAGAAGGGTTAAAGGATATTAAGACTCAGCAAAAACATTTTAAAGTGTTTTATTTATTTAGGCCTAGGCCTACTATATTGTTTGTTTGCTTCGTCCTACTACTGGGTGTCCGCCTCATTATTGTTTCTCTCGTCAATGTCCGCCTCATTATTCTTCTCCTCTTTACCATGATAGCTACTTTGGGCCCTAAGGTCCTCCCTAGTCAGCTATCTAAGCTCCTCAGTTCTCATGGCTTGCCTCAAAAAGCCTTCAAAGCTGGGATCGTTGATATAGACACGTCGCCATTTTGGTCCAAGTCGAATTATCCTTCTTCTTGCCGCCGAAGGTACATTCCTGGCGAACTGGAACCATGTTCTTTTAAGTTCTTCTAATTTTTGTTTAAGTTCTTTTAAGGTTATGAACTTATAAATGCAAAATACTGCCACTTGGGATTGTATTGTTTCAGTTAATATATCACTCACAAAGGCATAAAACGTGATGCAAGGTAAGTTTATATTTCTTGTTCTGCGCATCTTTCCTAAAATTGCTAATGTCCTTTTCCACTTTGGGCTTTTCAGGCGGCCCTCTATCACGAACAACTGCATCACCACTTGGTCCCACGGCTACCATTATCCATATATCATGAATCGATGGAGAGAGCGAGCAATAAATGATACAGTTAAGGTCGAACAGAAACTGGTAAGAGAGTAGAATAACTTTTTCACGACCGACAAGTGCCGATAGGTAGCCTATGCGCTCGGGTCAATTCGCCGTTCAGGTCGGCTCGTCACTTGGGTATTTTCGCCGCTCGCCTATTTTCATCTTTTGGCCACCCGCCAATTACGTATTTTTGCCGCCAGACGAGACCTTTCGTATCTTATAGATTATGGCGCCAAACACTATTTCGTCAAGCTTAAACATGCCAGACATGAGAGTTTACTGTACATGGTGACCTAGGTCCCAACCAGCAGGATGGAATGGAATCATTTGACTCTTTGGCCGAGTGCCACACAAGGACGGCCCGGCCTGTCCAGTGTCCATGGGTATGGAGAGGGAAGAGGGGACAAACGAGTTGTGGAGGATCAGAAACCAGTGACGGCGATGTCAGGAAGAGAGTGAATGTCCAGGCACCGTATGGGCGCCGCAGAGGAGAGGATGTCGTGCGCAGTACCCTTCGTGAGAGGGTTACTGGCCCCGATCACCCGACACAGTGGAATTCCCACAGTACACACTCCCAACCTCTTCCCGGTCTTGGGGATCACCCAGAGCGCCTAACCCGACGTCGGCATAGCGGCGTGCACACTAGTATGCAGGGCTAGAACCGTCCTGGTGGTGTAATGGTTAAGGTGGCAAAAATCTGTGTGTGATAACCCAGGTTCGAATCCCGGTGGATCACATATATAATAGGTTTGATTCCCGAAGGGAATTAGAGAAAACCTAATATTTAGTAGGGCCCCGTAATCACTGACGACATCACCTATTAGTATAATAGTCTCCATTCAACATCCCGCGCCAGCATTTTGAATATCCCGCGCAGAAGTTATCATGGAGTACTCGTCATAAGTGCACGCCTAATTCCCTTATGGGATCGTCATTTTGATCGGGTACCCTACAGAAAAAAACTCTGTAAAATATAAAACAGAAAAAATAACTTAATATCTGTTATCATATGACTTGCCATATGCGTGGATTTCTCATGTTTTGCTTCCCCGACACCAGGCCCTCTAGCGGCCATCTTCGTCGTCCTTCAATGATATACTGTACCAAGATAAAACTATAGAAATCAACGAATGGGAAGTGGGATGGCTGAGAGGGACAGTGTCGTCAATGATTACGGGGCCCTACTAAATATTAGGTTTTCTCTACTTTCCTTCGGGAATCAAACCTATAATTTAATAGGGCCCCTCCATCATTGACGACATCGCCTGATTACCAAGACTGGAGGCGGGACATTCGTGATAATATCCTAACCTCAGGGAAAAAGAATCCGTATAACATTTTTTAAGTTTTATTGTATGCAAACAATATATAAAAAATAGAAAAGATTTGCAAGCAGTGCGTGACATTAAGAAACTGCTTGCTCATGGTCAGATCTTTACACTAGATCGTATGCATGATAAATTGGGACACGCATGTGTTCCCTTAGAACTAGCCTATAACTCTGCAGAAGTTTTCGTTCCAATCTTAAAATTATTTGTACCGTAAATATATTTGTACAATCTGATAATATGTACATAGTTGCAACTATGCTAGATATCTTCTTAGAATTAACATAAAATTAAATAATGGACTGTAGAACCAGTCCTATCACAGCTCGTGATTCATCACAATCTCAAGGGGCACAGAGGGGATATGGACAAAATTATAGAAGCAAGTGAGATTAACCTAGGCAATAATAGATCAGAAATTATAGCAGTGACAATAAAAGACAAGGACACCAAAGCAACTGATATAGCAGTGGCTTATATACCACCACAAACTAGAGCATGGAAGCGGGAAGAATATGATCAACTACAGTAATCACGGAATCTCTAGATGCACTAAAAATACTTTTTAATAGGGAGAAATAAATTAATATTAACAGGTGATTTCAACTTTAAGGAAGTCAATTGGGAAGGGTTAGATGCGGGAAATAATAATGAATCTTGGGGCAGTAAATTACTGAATCTAGTAACAGAAAACATGTTAACACATGTTAGAGAAAACACACGAATCAGAGGGATGGATGAACCATCCAGGCTAGACCTAGTCTTCACCAGTGATCCGCATGACGTTAAAAAGATAAATTATCGTTGTCCCTTGGGAAAAAGTGATCACAAGATTTTAGAAATGGAGATGGATTTGTGGAAAAATGAGGAGAGAAATGAAGGACATAAAATAAATAGATACAACTATGCTAAAACTGATTTTAAATCATTGAAACATTATTTCCAAAGTATAAATTGGAAGGAACTAGAAAGCCTGGAAATGGTTCAAGACAAATATAGACTTTTCTTGAAAGTATATGAAGAAGGGATACATAAACATGTCCCAAAGTTCCAATCAGGGGTAAAGAAGGAAAAAGAATGGTTCAATATAAGATGTAGTAAGGCACAGGATAGAAGAAACCGAGCCTGGAATATAGCACGGAAGAGACATAGTGAAAATAACGGGAATAAGTATAAGGAGAAAAGAAATGAATACGTAAAGATACGACGCGAGGAACAATATAAATATGAAAGGAATATTGTAGAGAAGTGCAAAAACGAGCCAAAACAATTTTATAGATTTGTAAATGGAAAAATAAAAACAAAAGAAGGTATTGTCAGACTAAGAGTTGGAACGAACAGCTATGAGAAAGATAAAGACTTGTGTGAAGTTATGAATGAAAAGCTTCAGTCAGTGTTTGTAAAAGAGGAGTTTATAGAACCTGATAGAGAAATGAGAATACATGCCTGAAATGTTGTTGTTGTTGAAGATGTGTTTAATTTAAACTAGCCCTCTGGGCCGAGGCCCTCATAAGGATAGTGGTCGGCGGGGGGATAATAAGTTAAGCCATATAGGTCACTGGTCAGATTTCATCGTAGAGATTAAGAGCTGCTAAGAAATGGCGGATGGCTATGAACGAGAATGAATCTGAGTCAGAAAGGATGTCTTTTAAAGAGGTGTGTCGCAAGAAGCGACGTCTTTCAGGGCCGTACATGGGACAAACGCATAAAATGTGAGGGATAGTAAAAACTGTGCGACAATGGTGACATTCCGGCGGAGGACTACGGGGAGTGGTCATTAGATATCCATGAGTGAGTCTCTTGTGTCCTATGCGTAATCGAGTTAAGAGGGTTTGGTCAGCGCGACAGGGGCTGAGTGAAGAGGGCCACATGTGAATGTCGTCTTTGATGGAACGAAGGTGACCTCCCAAAGGTTGATCCCTCCATTCTGAGCGCCACTTTTCATGAATATGCCGTCGAACTACAGGAATTAGGTCATCCGATCTGAGGACAGTGGATGCCGGAGCACCTAGACAGGCCTGTTTAGCAAGGGCGTCAGCACGTTCATTTCCCGCAATTCCTACATGGGCGGGGATCCAACAGAGGGTGATGGATCGAGAGCTGCATTTTAATTCGTAGATTTTCAGGATAACATCGATGATCAATGGGTCACGTGGGGCGTACTCTCCCAATGCTTGCAACACACTATTTGAGTCACTGCAGATAACTACGTGAGGAGGATTGTTTGGAAGTGCAGAGATGAGGGTCAGGGCACCATGAAGAGCCCACAACTCTGCAGTGAAAATGGTGGAACAAGGATGTAGGGAGCTTTGATGGATACCATGGTCAGAAACCGCTGCACTACCTACGGCATCCGGAACCTTCGAACCATCAGTGTAGATGAAGGCAGCTGGAACATGACTATCAAGATGTTGTAATGCTAAGGTACGGCGTTGGACTGGAGTCACGGCCTCTACTTGGTCAGTCAAATGGAAACAAACTTCAGGGTGTTTAAGGATCCAGGGGGTAATTGAAATACAGGGGAGGGGCGAATGAGGTGTTGGAATATTGTAAGATGCGAGTAATTGGCGGGATAGGAGGGTAAAAGGCAAGGTAGTAGTAGGAGTAACACACAAATCTTGGGAACGGAAAAGGTCCTTCAATGTGGGATCCTGTTGGAGACGGATGGCAGTTCGCAGCTGAACCAGCTGACGATGATACGTTAATGGCAGGACCCCAGCCTCACTGAGCACACTGTACACACGAGAGGACCGGAAAGCTCCTGAGCTAATACGTATGCCAAGGTGATGAACGGAGTTAAGTGTCTGCAATGTGGATGCCGAGGCAGTGCCATATACCGGGCAACCATAATCCAGGGCAGATAGAATGGTGGATCTATAAAAGAGCAGTAACGTAGATCGGTCAGCACCCCAATGAACACGTGCCACAGACTTGAGGACATTCATGCGCTGAAGGCACCGAGCCTTCAGAGTGGCAACATGGGATTTCCAATTTAGGTGGGTATCAAAGATAAGGCCAAAGAATTTAGTGGAGGCAAGGAATTTAATCTTGGAAGAACCCATAGAGAGGGTGATGGACTGCTTACGCAAGTGTCTAAGGTCGCGATAGAAAACGATAGCATTGGTTTTTTCAGTCGAGAAGCGGAAACCAGTTGAGGACGCCCAAGCTTGTATGGAATGAAGAGCAGTGTTTAGACGACGTTGAATGTGTGTTAAACTAGGAGACGTATAATAAATGGCTAAGTCATCCACATTATAGGTTTGACTCCTGTAAGGAGATAAAGAAAACCTAATATTTAGTAGTGGCCCCGTAATCATTGACGAACATGCCTATTACATAAGGCATCCTCTTCAAACACTAATCCGCCGTAGGTTTGAATCTACCGCGCAGAGCATTTAAAAACTGAGGAGCCTTCATCATGAGCGCACGCGACCTCACTCATGGCTTCAGTCATTATGAATTGGGTTCTCACTACGAAAAAACTTCGTAAAAAATAAAAAGAAAAAGAAAATAAGAATAACTATCCAATAAGCTTTCCATCATATCGTGGATGTACTTGTGTGGATCTCTGACCAGACGCTGATTCAGGCGTCATTCTTCCTTCACTGACATATCAAGTAAACCAAAATCCTCAATACATCAACGAATGGGAAGGGGACGGTCGGGAGGGCCCCAGTCGTCAATGATTACGGGGCCACTACTAAATATTAGGTTTTCTTTATCTCCTTACAGGAGTCAAACCTATAATTTATTAGTGGCCCCTCCATCATTGACGAACATGCCTGATTTCTAAGACTGGAGGGGGACATTCGTAATCATATCATAACTCTAGAAAAGCAGATAATAAAAACAACCACATAGTATTCTTACTTTTGAAAATATATTTAACAACGGCGTAGGCCGAAAAAATACAAGAAAAAGGGGGTTCAGGCAGGTGCGTGCTTCAAAGAAGCCTGCCTGACAAAAAAAAAAAAAAAAAAGGGTAACCCTGAAGATTCTGAACACAGATCTGTAGTTACAAAGGCACCCCACTCAACGAGTGGTGACAAAAAATAACAAGTTATAAGTTTATATGTGCACATAAACCCCAACATAAACTTGGAGATAAATTGCAAAGGAACTCCATTATTCTAATATTAAATTGCTTTCGCAGCTAAACTACTCTAACAACACCGTTGTTTTGTACTTAACATTGTACTAGCACAATTTCTCACTGAGAAATTTTCATATCACATTTTAACCTTAAATTGTATCACAGCTCTCATACTCCGGCGGGGTCTAGGGTGTCCTATGTCAACTGACTGCACCCCCCCCCCCTTTCCCGTGAAAGTAAACAAAAGTGACTGCAGGGCCACCTAGACCCTCTGCCTTAAAGCTATACATGGTAAGGAAGGTTTGTCTAGAGCAACTGACAAGTATCTAGACAGAAACGTATGATTAGACGCCCACAACTGCGTGGACGCTATGTCTTCAACTGAAAAAAATTTCAGGAAACGTAAAGAGGCTGCCCATTTGCGTAAATCGTGGGCCCGACCCACAACGCCGGGATTACTTTCTTTAATGACTTCTACCAGAAGAGAGGCTAATCGCCGTTTAAGTAAGCGTTTACCCGTACTTGCTACCCATAAAGCACCTTGGGGGTTTCGAGGAGCTACTCTCAAATATTTGGTTAGAGCTTGCACTGGACATAAATTATGATGCACCTTTCCCCTTTTTAACGCCGGCACCGTGAACTCAGAAAACACGTGTGCACTATGCTCATTCTTGGCTACAAAACCTGGGGAGGGTGCAATGGAAATACATTCATTAAGTCTACCAAACCTAAGACAATTAGGTGTGTTGCTCATCGCCGCCAGCTCAGACACTCTGTTTCCGGTGGCCAAAGCCAAAAGGAAAACCGCCTTTTTTAAGAGTAATGCAAAGTCTGCAGTATTTTGGTACAGACGAGAGTGAAGCAAAGACAAAGCTTTGTCCAGAGACCAAGTAGGCATGAGCTGACGGGGAGGTGGGCGTAGTTTAAAACATGCTCTCATAAAACCTGTTTCCTCCGCCACCGGTATGGAAAGACCCGTAAGGTCTAAAAAGGGCACTCTAATCGCAGTTAAGTGATTTTTTAATGTTACCACAGATAAACGTTTCTGCTCAAACAGATAATTCAAATAATTAAAAACTAATGCCACTGAGGGTACAGTTTGTTCTGTCCTAACGATCCAAGAAGTAAAGGCTTGCCAATGTGATTGATACTGTCGTTTTGTAGACTGAGTATATTGATTGAGTAATTTATTGGTCACATCTCTACCGTATGGTGCTAGCCACTTGGCCTCCTGAATGTCCATAATGCAAAAGTCAGCGAGGTCGCTAGGTTGCCAATCGTGTCTAAGTGGAAATACCCGACCGGGAGCGATACCGGGTCCGGGCACCACATTTTCAATTGCTGGTACCACAACTGCGCCGGCCACAGTGGCGCGATTAGCGAGACTAAGCCTCGATAATCTCGTAGTTTGTTCACTACGTGGCACATTAGTGACGCATCTGGCGGTGGAAACAGATAGATGGAGCTCCATCTGTTCCAGTCTGTCACTAGGGCGTCTGGCCCCCCTGCCGGCGTTTTCGCCCGGCGGGTGAGGTATAGAGGGAGTTTGTGAGTCTCCTCGGACGCAAAAAGATCCACTTGTGGATGGGAGAGCTCTGCAATCATTAGGTTGAAAATGGGTTGCTTGAGCTCCCATTCTACTGTCGTGCTCTGTCTCCGGGACAGAGCGTCTGCCCAGACGTTCGCTACGCCTGGGAGATAAGATGCGTGAAGATAAATATCTAGACTGTTGGCTAGAGCAAAAATCTCTTCCGACACGTTTAGCAACTTCCTTGACCTCGTTGACCCTTGTTTCTGAATACAGTGGACTGCATTCAGATTGTCCATTCTGAAGGCCACCGACTTGCCCCGTAACGCCGGGCCGTGAGCCTGAAGGAAATACAAGGGGACTAGTAATTCTTTGACATTGATGCGAGATTTCTAAGTGGGACCAAAGCCCCTGACCCTGGTGCCCCTGATTTGACTGAAATCCCCACCCTATTGTGCCTGACGCATCCGTGTCTACACATACCGTTGGTGGAGGAGAGGTCCATGACATTATTGAGTGCAATGTTTCCCTCTTCGCCCAGACCGCTAGTAAGGTGTGGATTAATTTCGGGATGGGCCATAATTTTCCCGCCGGTAAGAGCGGGAAATATTTGTTGCCTTCCAATATTAATCGTTTTACTTTCAACCGGCCCAACTTGACAGTTAGTTGAATCCAGTTGAGAGAGCCGACCAGAGACTCCCAGACCCTTCGCGTCGTAGTCAGACTGTGAAGAAACCTGAACAGTTTCCTGCGAAACCTGTTGCGATTGTCCACACTCTGACTCAGAGTGAGAGCGGCGGTGTCCCAGACCAGCCCTATCCACTGAATTACTCGTGAGGGAACAAGGTTTGACTTTACCAGATTTACCTTGAAGCCTAGAGTTTTGACATGATTTAAAATGATATTGACATGTTTTATGCATAATTGTTGTGTCTCTGCCACCACCAGCCAGTCGTCCAGATACCACAACACTCTGATCCCTTGTTTTAACAATGGCATCAGGGCTTGCCGGACTAGTTTTGTGAATAATCGAGGTGCCAGGTTCAAGCCGAACGGCATCCTCTGAAAAACAAAATTTTGGTGCCTGATCCGTAAGGCCAAAAACCTTTGAAATCTTTTGTTGACCGATACGTGCCAATAGGCGTCTGTCAGGTCTAGTGAACACATCCAACCTCCCGGCGGAAGTGTTAGCCTGATTTGGTGTACTGTTAACATTCTGAAAGATTCGTTGTGAATGTGAAGATTCAGATAAGACAGGTCTACGACCGGCCTCATCTGAACACTGTCCCTTTTGGGAACCAAAAATAGTTTGGACGTGAATACAGGGTAATTTGGGGGGACCGGGATGATGACATTCTTGGCAATCATTTCCTGGGCTAGTGACTCCACCTCTAAAGAAACAAAATTCGCCGTTGTCGGCTGACGTAATCGAGGTCGCCGGAGCCACTGCCAAGTGATGCCTTTGCGTGCCACCATCCGTGCCCAAGTGTTTAACGGCCATGCTTGGTGACACGTTCGGAACGACCCAGTTAGCAGACAAGGGTTCGCCGGCTGTACTACCCTCGGTTCCTCCGGCCTTAAGGTAGGCGCCGGGAGTGAGAGAGACTTTAGTTTTTTGATGGTGGGGTTGGTGCTGGCCGCTTCGCCGGCTGGCTGGTGTTGGCCGAAGACTGGCCCTGACCTGGTTTATTTTGGCCGCGTCCTCTCTGACCTGAAAACCTACTCTGTCTATGCCTGTAATGACCCTGGGGGGAGTGGGAGGACTTAGGCGGAAGAAAAGATTTAGATCCCCCTGGCTGAGCTTTAGTAGTAGGCCTGGGTTTGGGGAAGTTAAATGCAGGTTTCTTAGAAGGGGTGGGACTGTGCTTAACGGCCTGTGCCATATTGAACACTGTTCGCCACACTTCAGGGGTCATTAAAGAGGGAGTAAGCACTGGTGACATAACCACCTGATTAGCAATGCGATCAGGTAGCTTGCGAACTAACGACATCCTAAGATCTTGTCGTGCTCGTACCGCCTCAAGCAAGGCGGTACGTATGTCACCCAAGGATTGGATTGACGACTGAAGAATCAGTCGCCGGGATAACTCAACCGATCTTCGAGCATCCGCATCTGCGATTGCCTGAGTGGACCGTAGTAAAGACTTAGCCACCTGCTGAGATACTATGTACTGCGAGAACAGGCGAAAAGATTTTCCCCGTAGCCTAAATTCTCTGTCTAGGTGAGTAGGGGTAGGGGTAGTGAACGGGTCCTTCAGCTCACAAAGATTAATCTTAGGGGCAGCTAGAAATGAAAACAAAGCTGACGGGACTCCGCCGGCAGAACCCACCGGCATGGAGAACCATGAATGAGTATCCTGAGGTATCTGGTGGGAAGATTTAGAAGTGAAAGTGGTTGCAAAGTTTTGAGCCTCTACCTCCCAATCTACCCAAGGTCCTGGTCCCAACTGTCCCACCTTCAAAACTGGATTAGCTGCGTCGTCTGTGACGGTCTGTAAATCTAGTTCAGGAGTGAGAGCTGACAGAGTCTTAATATCATTAAACCCATCCAGCTTAGACCAGTCTGAAAATAGTTTTGAAGCTGAGGCAGGGGGTAAAGCAGGCTTAGAAGCATACACAAAATAATCTTGGTGATAATAACTAGGTATAGCCTTGATGTTTACGTCCAGAACATTACCCAAAGTATCCACGGCCCTTAATTTCTTTGACTTATTGCCCTGGATAACCCACTCACGCGGTACCGGGAGTTCCCCTGACAAAGTAGGTTGGGCAAGCTCTGGTTTAGAGGAGTTCAAAAGAACCCATGACTCGTCTGGCCCATAAAGTAAGGGCATAGCTACCTTTCTCAGAGGCGCTTTGTCTAGAGGGGGTGGATTGACATCCGTTATGACCCTGACATTTGAAGTTGTCAATGCCGCTGTAGCAGGCCTCGTGATCCCTGAGGTTAACAGAGTGGGAGGGTTAGTGATCTTAGATAAATCAATCGAAGTCATCAGAGGCCGTACCGTAGAACTTGTCTTGGGAGCCCCCAAGTCCATTGTGGGGTTTTCCTGTTGTTGGCCAAAAAATTTAGATAAAGCATGAGTAAGCAGCCCATTAATTTCTTGTGCCGTAACAAACTGGTTTGATGAAGAACTTACAGGTGAATCATTAGTATCCTGTGCGGCGTCCAAGCCTGAGCCTGACCCTTGTCCTTCCATCTCCGAAATTATAGAAACTTCGTCTTTCTCCTCCTGATCCTCCTGAGAAGACCCCGCCGAGGCAGGGGTACCTTGTTGCCAAGATAAGTGATAGAGGATGGGATCGCCGCGTCCCTGTGGACATCGGCTACTGTGTGACTCGTTTGAGTCGGACGTGGGTGGTCAGACCTTGGTTGAGCAAACCGCCAAACACCGAGGCCCTGGCCTACGCTCTCTTGAGAGTCTGAAACATTCTCAATTACTGAACCCCCTGAACTTTCCAATTCCAGGGTTAAAATATTAAGTGGCAAATCCTCTTTTGGGACAGGCGCTGCACTGGACTCTTGGGCCTTAACACAAACTCTGTCTGGGGTAGAGGTACGATGAGATGCACTAGAAGTTGGTGAATGTCGAGAGGACTTCCGTTTATGTGAATCCTTTTTAGAGGATTTATGGCTACGGTGTGACCGCGAACTAATCTAATCTTAGATCTGGAGGAATCCTCGCCGTGACCACTGGTGGAACCTTCCGTCCTACTCTTCTTACTCGCCGGTGAAGAGGCACGACTAGATGACTGGTGTCTAAGAGGAGACCTAGACCGGGATCTCGCCCGAGACGAGGAGGCGGATACCGGGGGTGTAGGCTCCCTTGGGCGTTTAGGTGTAGCAGCAGAGGATACAGAACCCTGACCAGTCTCCGCCGGCTTAATACTCGTGACTCTAGAGGAACGTTTAGGGGGAGGGTGTTCGGAGAGCAATCTATCCCAAAGTGGGACGTTGTCACATTGAAGTGATTTATGCGCAACAATGGTAGTGTAGGCTGACATCTGTTGCCTAACCTCTCTCAACGCTACCGCCGCGGTCTTATCATTATCACAAAGGACCTTTAAAGCTAATTGGGAGCAAAAAGAACAATTACGCATAACCCAGAGACCCCTTGAACGGTCTAGACATTTAACACACCTTATGCAACGGGTATGCGCAAAAATAGGGATACCAGCACAAGCAGGGGTAGTGCACAAAGCAAAAACTGGGGCCACGGTAGCCATGACAGAGACTGGTGGGAGGAAACTACCGCCGGGTCTGTATTGGTCCGCCGGAGCTCAGCTCTGGAAAAAAAGAAAATTTCCAGGAATTAATGCTCATAAGGTTAACCCAACATGTTCGCACACAAGTGTTAATAACCCGCCGGGTAACGAGATGTAATTGACACAAACACAGCTCGCTACGCGGCGGGGTTCAGAAAATCTAAACAAATCTTTTGTTAAAGAAAGTGAAGAATACCCTCTGATATAATATAACGGTCCAGCATGGCGCTTATAGTCTCTTGGTGGTGGTGACTGTCTCAAGATTCAATTTTGTAACAAAGCAACCCCCCATAAAGACGCCGGCCCTTGAAATATTTTAGTAGAATAGCACAGGGCAGGAAGATACGAGATCTGATGTCTAACGAATTGTCACAAAAGATCGCCGTAAGTTTGAAGGCGGCGATACCTACTTGTATCACAAAATTAAGTGGTTAAATCGAAATCGAATTTTTGTAAATTCCTTAGTTCCTCCACCTAGGAGCACCCGCCGGGTGAGAAGAATCGATAAATTAACCTAATTTGAACCTTCAATCGCCGTAAGAGTAAAGGCGGCGATACACATAGTATCACTAAAATGGATTGGTTAACTAACTGAAAGACATAAGTCGTTCATCCCACCCTACCCAGGTGCACCCGCCGGGTGAGATGTCCAAACGTTAACCCCATAAGTCCCCACTTCTTTGTAAAAGATCGCCGGGGAGGAAAGCTGAAAACAACAGCTAGGTTTTTCAAGTGGTTTTTGTAAAACCGGGTAGAAAAACTACATAACGTATGTCCGCATGAACAACGTTTTATAGATGGGAACAGCCATCCCGCCGGGAATCAAAGGAGGCCTGAAACCAGGCACCCACAGAGACGCAGTCCTGGAGAGCCACAGACACCCCAACGCCGGGGAAACAAGCCAGTGTTAACAACCACGTGTGGCCCAACACGGCTCGCGGCCGGGATTTTCATGGTGAAACCGAGAAAACCCCGCCGGAAGGCAACCCACCCTGAACAGACACCATCTGAACAACAAGAGACATGAGGAGAGCCACGCACGACAACCCCAAGGTCACTCAATAATCCGTGGAATTAGCCAATACACAACTAAACCAGGAAACAATTATAGTCCGAGGAATTAGCCAATACACAACTAAAACCCGGATACACATGACACAGTAGGGCATATTTATAAATAATAAACAATAACACTAGTACATGTGGCAAAGCTACGAGCGGCTGGCTAGGCCTAGGTAGACGGCATAATAAAAGTTGAAATATACACAAACACTGGAAATATCACAACAGGAACCACTGCCAACACACCACCGTAGCACAAACTTCCGACCAAGGGAAGACTGACTCGGGACCCAGAAAATACTTCACTAAGTGAAGAAAAATACGCTGGGAACGTCAGAAACAAAGCTTACCTCATCAGAAAGATAAAAGGCAGCACTAACTAACGCGTAGTGAAAGCCGCCTGCACCACAAACTAACACAGCTGTGAAAAAGTTCACATGTCCACAACGGGACCACGAGGGTACATCCGAAATAGATGCCCCATACACTCGACCCAAAATACACTGCACTGCGGGCAACCAGCCCAGGACACTCCTGCTACGCCTATCCTAACCTTACTCGATACATCCTGGAGTAAACAAATGAGAAAAAACTCACTAGGGACGCCACGAATGCGGAACTAGCGGAGCGTGGGGAGGCACGTCCGGGCAGGCTGAACGCAGAGCAGAGAAGGAAGAATGACGCCTGAATCAGCGTCTGGTCAGAGATCCACACAAGTACATCCACGATATGATGGAAAGCTTATTGGATAGTTATTCTTATTTTCTTTTTGTTTTTATTTTTTACGAAGTTTTTTCGTAGTGAGAACCCAATTCATAATGACTGAAGCCATGAGTGAGGTCGCGTGCGCTCATGATGAAGGCTCCTCAGTTTTTAAATGCTCTGCGCGGTAGATTCAAAACTACGGCGGATTAGTGTTTGAAGAGGATGCCTTATGTAATAGGCATGTTCGTCAATGATGGAGGGGCCACTAATAAATAGAGGCTATGAGAGATATCTGGAGGGAGGCATTTTGTAACACTATTTATTGCAATATCATAGAGTACACTACTTAGGGAACAGCCTTGGGGTATTCCATTAGTTTGAGGTTTTATTGCAGATAATATACCGTTGTTTTTAACCTGAAATGTGCGGTTAGATAGAAAGTTCTGGAGGAATTGGGGAAGGGAGCCCCGCATACCAGAGCTATGGAGGATTTTTAGAATGCGATAACGCCAAGTGGTATCATAAGCCTTCGCAATGTCGAAGAAAACTGCCACTGTGGGTTGTTTCTTCGAAAATCCTTCACGTATTTGGTGCTCCAGGTGGATGAGAGAGTGTAATGTAGAGTGGCCGGGACGTGAACCATGTTGATACGGGGATAATAAGTCATGCGCCTCTGCATAATGAAGAAGGCGTGGATTGATCATTTTTTCCATAAGTTTACATAAACATGAGGTGAGCACTATGGGCCTATAGTTTGTCGGAAAACTATGATCTTTGCCTGGTTTTGGGACGGGTATGGTATACGCATGTCGCCAAGTTGGTGGGAAATAATGTCTATCCCATAATTGATTATAAAGTTGCAAAAGATAATTTAGTGCACGTGGATGAAGATGACGAATGAATGCATAGGGAATGGCATCAGGACCCGGGGTGGAATCCGAGCAGTGGTCAATGGCAGGTTGAAGTTCAGGTAATGAGAAAGGAGCGTTATAGTCATGAGTGCGACCTCCGGAAAACGTGATCGGGTGGGACTCCGTCTCTTGTTTCAAGCGGAGGAATTGTTAAGGTAAAGATAGGCTAGAGCTAACTTCACTGAAATGGTTTGCATGCATAGCAGTGATGACGTGGGGATCATGGGTTAAAGAGTCCGAATCAGTGTCCCGTAATGGAGAGAGTTGGGGACGGACAGTTCGCCCGTCAACACTACAAAATGTTCTCCACAGAGTAGAGATAGGGGTGCGACTAGTGAAGGACGAGATGTATGAGCGCCACGAAAGCACTTTACTTCGGATGATATTGCGTTTGACAATAGCGCAGACTTTATTATAGAAAGTTTTGAGGGCAAGTTTTTCAATGGTGATGGTGATGAAACGGAAGCATTGAGGATGAGTAGCAAGATTGGAGAGGGAGGTTTTAATTCTCCGTTGCTTATCACCCACCCTGGTGAGAAGGCGCTCTACCCTGTGTTTGAATTTGATCATGCTAGCCAGTTTGGGTGACCACCAAGGGACTTGTCGAGGATGTTGCAAGGAGGAGGTGAATGGTATGTGATGCTGTGCAGTAGAGTTTAAGAAAGACATGAAATATTCAAAGTTAACTTTGGGGGTGATCATATCCGAGAAATCTTCAATATCAGCTGTGGATTCTGTGTATGTCAGCCAATTAGCTTTGGAGAGATTATATTGAGGTAGTTGTGTAAAGGGTTCAGGGGATAAGTAGTTTAAAAGAATCGGGTAGTGGTCGCTGGAGAATCTTTCCTGCAGAACCGACCACTCAAATAAAGGGGCGGCGTCAGTCGAAGGAAGTGAAAGGTCTATCGCAGAGAACGAGTTGTGTGCTGCAGACCAAAATGTAGGGGAATCTAGGTTCAAACAGCAGAGTTGTGAGTCAATCAGAAGGTTTTCGATATGTTTACCCGGGGTGTCTGTAAACGGGCTTCCCCATAGTGGGGAATGTGCATTGAAGTCACCAAGAATGAGGTAAGGAGGAGTTAGTTGTTGTGTGATATGGAGAAGATCAGCTGTGTCATCTTTACAAGAGGGTTGATTGTAGGATGAACAAATAGTGAGGGATGGAAGCTGTGGGAGGGAGATGGTAACTGCAGAAGTTTGAAATGGATTGGGATTGAGGGTGACGGGAAGAAAAGGATATTGGTAATGAACAAGAATTGCTGTACGATAGTGTGTGGGGGTAATCGGAGAACTAACAGCGACAGAGTAATGTCTGGGGGGGATCACAATATTGCCTACATGCTGTAGGCATATGCAGATTGGAGAGTATAAGCGAATGAGTCTTTGTAATTCTCCCATATGAAGGCGAGCTTGGTATCCGTTAATGTTCCACTGGACAATATTATGAGGCATTGTGTACAGAGGGGGACACATCTGTATTGGGTGTGATGTCGTTTAAGGAGTCAGGCGAAGAACAGGGAGGGATAGTTGCTAGCGGGATTTGAGACGTAGGGGCAGATGAATTGGGTAATTCATCGTCATTTATTGCAGAGAATTGTTTTACGAGTTTGGGAACAAGTGTTGGAGAGTGAAGGAGCTTTAGCTGTAATGTATGTATAAAGTCCTGCGGCGAAGTAGTGGCAGTATCTGTGTTAGGGGGGAGAGTACGTGCAATGATGAAGGCGTTTGCTCGTGCAAGTATTTGAGAATCTGGCTCAGAGAGATGTGGGGTGATGTACTCCCGAAAACATCCAGAGCATCCGCAGGCACCAGGGGGAATACCCTTGCTGCAGATCAAAAGGGGGTTATCAGAGGAGGGTGGCACAGGGGTATCCAGATGCATAAGTTCTTCAGTCGTGCTTTCCGTATGAGTGGCAAGAGGAAGCGGAGTATTTGGAATTGGGGGGTGTTCATCAGGGTCTGAATCACAGGGAGCGTCCTTTGTGAGTAGACGTTTACGAGTACCACACTTTTCGTGAGGAGTTGGGGTAACGGGTGTCGTCGATTGATGGACATCAAATGCAGACCGTGTGAGTACCATTTCGGTCAGATCGGAGTCAATGAGATTATTGTCCTTCAGGAATTGCGTCATTACGTCTGTGGGTGGAAGGTCAGGGTGTTGGATATGAGAGACACAATAGCAAGGGGGTTTGTGATGTTGCTTATTGTTTATTGGACTACGAGAGGATACAAAGTTCCTTAAATGGTCTTCGAAGGCTCTAGGATTGGAGGTTTTGTGCCGGAGGAGAAAGTATTTGCCGCAGTCGTGACATCCACAGTCTGGATCGTGATTAGGCATGGTCCACAGTTGGGTGGGTGAGTCGTTGTCCGAATCACGAGAAAGGGGCCTAACTGGTATGGCAATCCTGCGTTTTTTAGAAGCCTGTGTCCTTAGTAGTTGAGGTTGTGGCGAAGGAGCATTTACGTGGTCAGGGGTACGTCGCACGACCTCCTCCTCCGTAGGCATTGACCAAAATTCCATATCTTCCGAGATGCTGGTAAAGCCCTCGTATCTATTGGAAGTGGACAACCCAGGAGAAGAGAGATTAGCGAGGCGAAATGTTTCACTGGAGGGAGAACGTCGAGGACTGTTTTGTGATGTAGATGGTCCCTTCGGACGGAGAGTAGCAGCTGTTGCGGGAGGTCCATATCTCCGGTAGAGAGGAGCTTTGCCTTCGTCCCCGAGTTGCGTTTCGGCCGCCCTGAGTGGGAGACCCGTCGAGGCCTGTAGGTGTAGTATCTCCCGTTGGAATTTGTAATGTGGACAGTCCCTATTGTTAGCTTCATGGCATCCGTCACAATTTGCGCATCTGGCCTCCTTTG
The DNA here is from genome assembly GCA_032716605.1 of Paralithodes platypus. Lineage (NCBI taxonomy): Eukaryota > Metazoa > Arthropoda > Malacostraca > Decapoda > Lithodidae > Paralithodes > Paralithodes platypus. Next base: position 24,182,454 of record CM064533.1, read on the forward strand.
ACTGGCAGTGTTCCAGATCATGGAGCTCAGAGCCGCAATATTGACAACGAGGACAGCGTGCTCTGCACCGTGCAGAAGTGTGACCAAAACGCCAGAATTCTGTACATTGTCTAGGTCTATAAACGTAGCGACGTACTGGCAGTTGTCGTCCAGCTAGTTTGACATGCATGGGGAGGACGTGCCTCTTAAAGAATACCTTGACAATACGCAAACTGGGTCGATTATAGCGTTGGGGCACAACATAAGTGTCGACTTTGACGATGGAGGGGTCTGTATTTTTCAATAATTTCAAGATGCGTGGGGCCGAGTCTTGAAAGCCTTGATCAGCAATTTCGAAGTCCGAGGGGAGGGCCACTGTACCTATGCGCTGATTAAGGTATTCGTCTTCCTTGCCTGTATACCTGCCAACGTGGGTGAGAAAATGGTCTTGTAAGGCTTCTGATTGTTCTTATGTGGCAGCCTCAATCATGCGTTTTCCTTTCCCGACAGTGTGTACGGTAAAGTCACCGAAGGTCGAAGCAAGAGAATCATAAAGATCAAGATCGTCCATGGGGTCACCAGTGACCTCGAAGAATCGAGGCCAATCAGGGGGACGAAACATGGCGTCTAGGGTTGGTTTTGGGACTGGGGTATATGTGGTACGACGACCTTTGTTCCGTGTGCGCTGAGGAACATGCGGCTTGAGGGTTTGCACAGTAGATGTAGATCCTTTATGAGAGGAATGAGGAGTGGATGTGTCGGTAGATTGTGAGGTCAGAGTTGAATCAGTGGTCGTTGGGGCAGGATGCACAGTATGGGCAGTTGAATTCCCTGCAGTACCGGTACTCAAGGTATGCAACGGCCGAGGGTTAGTTAATGTGACAGTAGGCCTTTGAGATCTTGGAGGTACATAAGCAGGTTTGTTGGAGGTAGCAGATCCAGCATCCTGAGGTAAGATGGTAACAGATGTAGTCGCAGACTGGTCAGGGATACACAAAGTATCCGTAAGGGTGTCAGCGGAGGGCATCCGAGCTTCATCATTAAGGTCCTCGACTGAATGAATAGGGAGTCTAAGGCTAGGATCATGATCTGGTAATTTAGAAGTTAAGGTTGAGACCGTGGGGTTGTCATCGCTAATCTTGGTCACAGCGGCAGTACTTTGCATTGGAATTGATGCCGGGGGGACCAACTGATCGATCTCTCTATCCGACGATGGAGAATTCGTCACATTATCAGTAGAAGGCTTGCCAAGGTCAGGGATATAGGGGGGGTCCATAGAGAGGGGTGAGTCCAAGGACGGTGCAGGGGCCGGTAAAGAATCCGGCATAGTGCCACCACCATCCGAGAGGATGACGGTCAAGGAAGGTGAATCAGTCTCAATATCCATATCCATGCCAGTGCCGGTGATCAAGGGTTCAGAGGAAGTCTCCATATGACGAAGGTATTATGATTCGTCCGGGATAAGCTCCATACCCACCACGGAGCCTATAATTAGAGGACTTGGTATTTTCCCTAGGAGTCAAACCCTGATATACATCCCTACCCCCTGTGCTTATAGACGGTCAACTCGTCAGCTTCGGGTCCAGCACAGAGAGCGAGATTTGACGATAAAAGGTTCCCCTCGTGCGTGCACGTCAGGTACTCCAGTTCTACGGGTGGAAGGGAACGCCGTCCACACCCACCCTCCATCAATTATATAGAGTAGTCCAGTCGTCAATGATAGAAGAAGGGGAAGCAAAGAAAAGGACAAAGTTAGAGAGGGAAAAAGACAGAAAAGTGGTACCTTGCAGGCCTCTGGAAACCTACGAGGATGGAGGTCTTGGTCCACTAGGGCGGCGGAGCCTCGAACATAAGAAGGTCTGTCCCCCCTATGAACAGAGTCCACCGGCCAAGCTTCAAGCCCCGCCACCGCGACACGGTGACTCCCTATCGGCGGGGATGCCTGAAATGAAAGTGACAAAAAGTGAAGTGCTGAAATTGATGCAGGATTTGGACGTGAGGAAATCAATGGGACCAGATGGAGTGGCTGGATGGATCCTCAAAGAATGTGCGGAAGAGCTAGTGGAACCAATCTATGACATCATCAAATCTTCACTGAATGAAGGAGACCTGCCAGTGGAATGGAAGAGAGCTAACATAGTACCTATTTACAAAGGAGGAGACAGAGAAAATCCGCTTAACTACAGACCGGTGTCCCTCACCAGCATTGTTTGCAAAATTTGTGAGAAAATTATAAGAAAAAAGTGGACACACTTCATAGAGGGACAGGGGGTGCTTAGTGAGAAACAGTTTGGATTCAGGGAAGGGAGATCTTGTGTATCTAATTGATTAAGCTTTTATAGCAGAGTGGTAGATGTTACACAGGAGAGAGAGGGATGGGTTGACTGTGTTTACCTGGACCTGAAAAAGGCTTTTGACAGGGTGCCTCACAAAAGGTTATTGTGGAAATTGCAGGTTGTTGGAGGTGTACATGGTAGGATGTTAAAATGGATGGAAAACTTTTTAATAGGAAGAGAAACGAGGACCACAATACGAGACAAATATTCACAGTGGAGGAGTGTGACGAGCGGAGTACCACAGGGATCAGTGTTGGGTCCGATAATGTTCCTACTTTATGTAAACGACATACCAGAAAACTTGAACAGTCATATGAACATGTTCGCGGATGACGCTAAGATCATGAAGAATGTCACCTGTATAGAACCCAGAATTGCCAATGAAAAGAAAGCTTTGGACTTTGATTAGAAGAAAGAAACGATTGTGGGAAAGACTAAAATTGTTAAAAAAGAACAGGGGGTCTAGTATAGAAGCTAAAGAAGTGGATCTGGAACGCAGACAAATAAGCAATAAAATAAGGTGGGAGACAAGGAGGGGGGTGAAGGAGAGGGAGAGAGAGATTGCTAGAAATGTGAAGGATAATCCAAAAATATTCTGGAAGTACATTCAGGAAAAGTTAACAAGAAGAGTAGGGATCCCAGAACTGGTAGGGGGGTTCGATGATGGGAGTAGAGTTGAGACTGATAAGGAGAAGGCAAAGGTAATACTTTGGGGGGGTACTAACAGTGGAGTCGGATGATGCAGTGCCTACTATTCCCATCAAACAGGCACCGGCACTAGAACTAATAGAGTTTTCCCATGCTAGAATAAGAAGGGCTATAGAAAAAATGAACAGAAGTAAGTCACCGGGACCGGATGGGATACACCCAAGAATCATAAAGGAAGGAGGTGAGATGTTAGTAGAGCCATTGAAAATGTTATTTGAGGTATCGTTTAATACAGGACAAATCCCGATGGACTGGAGAGAGGCGAACATAACAGCTATATTTAACCCGCTGAGCCCCGGCTAGTTATAATATTTTGTTCACCCCAGTCCCAAGCCATTTTCACTTCTTTTTTTTGTTTGCTAAAATGGAAGACAAGGATGAGAAATGAAAAAAAAAGGAAAACAAAATCACCTCGGACATTTTTTTTGGGGGGGGGGGGGAGCCTCAAAAAAATTTGTTGAGCCAAAATGGAAGAGAATGGTGAGAACTGAAGACAAAAATTTAAAAAAAATCATTTCGGTCATTTGGGGGGCGGGGGGGGGTTTCAATAGTTCGTCTCCCCCGCATGACCACCCGCCCGGGAGCACTAGGGTAAAAACTGAGTATGGCATTGTACGGCATACATCCTAAGGAGTGTCTCACATAAATCTCAAGCCTCTAGCTCCCATACGACCGGAGTAATGAAGGTTCAAAGTGGCGGTGAACTAAGGGTGTAAACTATCCCCACTGGGCGGGTGCCCAACCCCGAAAGGGGTTGAAATAGGGGAGCTATCCTCCCGCCAAAGGCGGCATTCTAGGGCCTTTCCTAGCTGATGCTGAGAGGATTGGGTTCTAGTTATATGGTGATGGGCTGGTCTGTCAGAGTGAGAACCGAGCGATCTCTGCCATACCCATAGCTTACTCCGACTGTTCCTTTTACTTAAGTATTTCCTAGATCTCAAGTGACGGCGTCTTTTCCGTGGATTGACCTTCCAATCTACCAAGATTGGAAGCCAAAGCGTCACATTTTTCCTTTGCCCCTCAACTTTCTCTTCATAATTGCTGAGGGGCACAGGGCCCTGGGTGGGGCTTTGGTTTCCCAGGCGTTTCCGCACCCTCCTCAGCTCCCCGCCATGGAGTGGCTTCGGTCACCCAGGCTTTATTGTGGTAGGCAGGGAGGGTTCTGTGGGGGCGCTCGGTTATGGCCTTGGCCTTGCTCGGGGCCTTGGGGCTGTTCGGCCAGGCAGCTTGGGGAACAACAACAACAACAACAACTATCCCCACTAAGCCCACCACCACCAGCCGCGCGGCTGTCTCGGCCCGCTCACACCTACTGGCCCGGCTCCCACACACACTACGGTACATCCCCCTCCTATTCTCCCGCCATTTCCTACCTTACGAGCCACGTAAGTGTTTTTTATATGTCGGACGCACGTGATGCGTCGCTGGGAGTTGGTGATCAAATACTGCCGACGCAACACGTGCGACGCTGGGTCTCAACGGGTTAAGAAGGGAAAGAGAAATGACCCAGGGAATTATAGACCAGTCAGTTTGACAAGTGTTGTGTGTAAACTAATGGAAACGGTAATTAGAGAAGGAATAATGGAGCATATGAAGTCAAACCAACTTTTCAGTGGGAGACAGTTCGGATTCTTGCCGGGGAGGTCGACGGTACTACAGCTAATTAAGGTGGTAGATGATTGGATGCAAATTCTAGAAGATGGTGATGTAATAGACGTGGTATATTGCGATTTTATGAAGGCCTTCGATAAGGTCCCACATAAAAGGTTAATAGAGAAAGTTAGAAGCTATAATATAGTGGAGAAATGTGTGAAATGGATAGAAGCCTTCCTGAAAGGTCGGAGACAGAGGGTACTGGTGAATGGAATAGGCTCGGGGTGGAGGGAAATTACAAGTGGGGTACCTCAGGGATCTGTGTTGGGACCACTGCTGTTCGTTATATTTATCAACGACTTACCTGAAGTTATAACTAATGGAAGTGAGGTATACCTGTATGCGGATGACACTAAGCTGTATAGAAGAGTGAGGAGTAAGGAAGATGTGGGTTTACTTCAAGGAGATGTGGAGGGCATGAAGGGATGGTCTGAGCATTGGTTAATGCCTTTTCATCCAAAAAAATGCAAGTACATGCGGATTGGGACAAGCAAGATAGACAAGGTAGGATACAGTATGTATGAAGCGATGGAGGAAGTGAATGCAGAAAAGGATATAGGAGTAGTGATAGACAATAAGTTAAATTTCTCAGAACATTTAGCGGAAAAGATAAACAAAGCCAATAGAATTGTAGGGCTGATAAGGAGGACATTTGTGTCACTTGACGAAGAAATCTTCAGGAATCTCTATACAGCGCTGGTTAGGCCGCACCTGGAATATGCGAACCAGGTGTGGGCTCCATATATGGTAAAGGATATAGAAGCAGTGGAGAAAGTGCAGAGGAGAGCTAGCAAGCTGGTACCAACGTTGAAGAACGCGGGCTATGAGCAGAGGTTGAGGACACTGGGGCTTCCGACACTGGCATATAGGAGAAAGAGAGGGGATATGATAGAGACTTTTAAGATAGTGTCAGGAAAGTACGATGAGGATGTGTGTGAAGGTATCTTCTTGTTGCGGGAGGGAACAAGAACGAGAGGACCCTCTAAGAAAATTTACAAAGAAAGAAATAGGCTTGAGAAGGCAAAGAACTCATTTTGTGATAGAGTGGTAAATGAGTGGAACGCACTGCCCCAGTATGTAGTCGATTCCGAATCAATAAGGGAGTTTGAAAGTAATCTTGATAAAGCATGGGGAAGACAAGATTTGAAGTTTGATTATAAAACAAAAATACAGAATAGTAAAAATGTTGCGTCTGCTACCGCCGCCGCCAACACCGTGAACGACCGCAGCAGTGCAAGTACTGGTACTGAGCTGGATACACAGGCCTAGTTTGCCTTTTTCCAGAGGATCTACTGTAAGAAACTGTAAGAATAGAAAGTTGTCAGGATCTTCAAAAGGACCTAGATAAGTTGCACAGATGGAGCCAAACCTGGAAAATGAGTTTCAATGCAGAAAAGTGTCATGTTTTGGAAGTGGGAACAAGTGAGATAAGGCCAAGCTGGGAGTAAAAATTAGGAATTGAAATAATCGGCAAAACACGGCATGAGAAGGACCTTGGAGTGATAATACAAGATGATCTATCGCCGGAGAAGCATATTAACATGATCATTGGAGGAGCATATGGAATAATAACCAATATGAGAGTGGCATTTAACTATTTGGACGAAGAAATTTAAAGAAAACTGATAATGACTATGATAAGACCAAGATTAGAATATGCAGCAGTGATATGGTCACCACATTTGAAAAAACACATAAACAAATTAGAGAAAGTCCAAAGGATAGCAACGAAGATGATCCCAAGATTGAAGGAGTTGACATATGAGGAAAGACTTAAGACACTACAACTGCCTACCTTGAAAGAGAGAAGGGAACGAGGCGACTTAATAACGATGTTCAAGGGAGTAAAAAGTTTGGAACGAGTAGATAGGGAAGATCTATTCGTGAGGGATAATGGAAAGACAAGAGGACACGAGTTTAAACTGAGGAAGGGCAGATGTCGTAAGGACACAAAGAAATTCAGCTTCCCATATAGAAGTATAGAGACTTGGAACAACTTGGAGGAGGAGGTGGTGAGAGTGAAGAACATTAACATGTTCAAATCTAGGTTGGATAAAAGTAAATATGGAAATAGGACAACATAAGCTATGATATGTTATTCCAAAATACTGGGAATTGGGAATATCCATTACGATACTTGTCTAAGTAAAATGGATTGATTATGAAGTAACTAAGACAGGTCAACACGAGCGCTGCTCAATTCCTGTAAACTACAAATAGGTAAATACAAATAGGTAAATATTCCGCACCCATCCCCTTTTTAAAAACAAAAACTTACATAATAGAATATTACCTACTGTACCTGTTGTCGTAAAGCTACACAGGTACGCTTTGGTTTATCTAGGGCGACAGACAGGTAGCGTGTTAGGAAAGTATGATTGGAAGCCCATAATTGAGTATTAGCAATGTCCTCTACCAAATTTTTTTAAAGAAACCTGAGAGAGACTGCCCATTTCCTGATATCGTGAGCCCTGCCTATCCCGCCAGAATTACTTTCCCTAATAACGTCAACAAGCAAGGAAGCTAACTTTCTTCTCGTAACACATCTACCTGTCTGGTTGACCTTCTTCTCGTAACACGTCTACCTGTCTGGTTGACCCATAATGCACCTGGTTGGCGAGGATGCGCAGCCCTCATAAACTTAGTGAGTGCTTGCACAGGACATAAGAGGTGATGAGTAAGGCCCCTCTTCAAAGCCGGGACGGAAAATTCAGAAAATACATGGTCAGAATGCTCGTTCTTTGCTATAAATGTGGGGGACGGCGCGATTTGTACATGATCGTGCAATCTCCCAAACCTAAGGCAATTAGGTTCGTTGCTCATCGCCGCCAGCTCAGACACCCTGTTTCCGGTGGCCAGAGCCATTAGGAATACAGCCTTTTTCAAAAGTGAATCAAAATCCGGCGCATTATTATATTTGCGCGATTGAAGGACTGATAAGGCTTTGTCAAGTGACCAAGTAGGCAGGAGCTGACGGGGTGGTGGGCGTAGCTTGAAACACGCCCTCATAAACCCTTCCTCCTCCGCGGTATGGAAAGGCCAGTGAGATAAAAAAGGGAGTTCTAATGGCAGACAAATTATTTTTTAAAGTGATTACTGAAAATTGTTTCTTTTCGAAGAGGTAGTCTAAATATTTGAAAATTAAAGCTCCTGAGACAGTCGTTTGCCCTGACTCTACAATCCAGGTTGTGAAGGTTTTCCAATGGGATTGATATTGTCTCCTGGTAGACATAGTGTATTGATTCATCAGTTTATTAGTGACACTTTCCCCAAATTGAGCTAACCATTTGGCATTGTAAATGTCCATAAGGCAAAACTGAGCGAGGTCCGAAGGTTGCCAATTGTTTCCAAGTGGAAAGCGGAGACCAGGAGGGACACCGGGTTCCTGCACCACTTCTGCAATTGATGATACCATACCTGGGCCGGCCATAGTGGCGCGATCAACGAGACTAGGCCCCGGTAATCCATCAGCTTGTGAATTACTTTGCACATTAGCACAGAATCTGGTGGAGGAAAAAGATAGATTGACGTCCACCTGGTCCAATCCACCAACAATGCATCCGGTCCCCCCGCCGGGGTTACCTCCTGACGAGTGAGGAAGAGAGGGAGTCTGTGGTTCTCTTTGGATGCAAACAGGTCCACTTGTGGACGGTAAGGCTTTGCAATCATCTTGTCGAAGATGGCCTGTTTGATCGTCCATTCTACTAGAGTGCTCCGCCGGCGAGAGAGAGCGTCTGCCCAGACGTTCGCCACGCCGGGGAGATAAGTTGCATGCAGGAAAATGCCCAGCGATTCGGCCAGGGCAAAAATTTGTTCGGAAACCTTCAGCAACTCTCGAGACCTCACTGAGCCCTGTTTCTGAATACAATAAACTGCAGTTTGGTTGTCCATTCGGAGCGCTATTGATTTGTTTTTCAAAGTCATGCCGTGATTTTGGAGAAAAAAGAGAGGAACTAAAAGCTCTTGTTTGTTGATATGCAACTGATTGTCGTCTGACCAGGTGCCCTGCCCTTGATGGCCCAGGTTTGACTGATAGCCCCAACCTAGTGCCCCTGAGGCGTCTGTGTCTACCCATACCGTAGGAGGGGGAGAAACCCAAGTCGTCATTGAGTGGCGTAATTCCCGCTTGGCCCAGACCGATAGTAAGCTGTGGATTAATGGAGGAATTGGCCATAATTTCTTCTCCGGCGAGAGAGGGAAAACTTTGTTGCCTTCCAGGATTAATCGTTTGACTTTCAACCGGCCCAACTTCACAGTTAATTGTATCGAGTTGAGAGAGCCGATCAGGGAATCTCACGTCTTCCTGGTCGTATCCAGACTGTGGAGAAAACGGAACAGTTTCTTGCGAAATCTGTTTCGGTTGTCCACACTCTGAGTAAGAGTCAGATTGGCGGTATCCCAGACCAGCCCTATCCACTGAATAGTCCTTGTGGGGACAAGGAGAGACTTTGCCAAGTTCACCTTGAACCCTAGGGTTTGTACATGAGCATACACTTGGTTTACATGATCGTGACATAATTCCTTTGAGTTCGCCACTACCAGTCAGTCGTCTAGATACCAAAACGCCTGAATGCCCTGGACTAATAAAGGCAAAAGGGCTTGCCGGACTAGTTTTGTGAACATTCTTGGTGCCAGGTTCAAACCGAAAGGCATTCGTTGGAAGACATAAGTCTCTTGCCTGACCCTCAGAGCGAGGAATTTCTGGAACCTCTTGTTTATAGGGACATGCCACTAGGCATCTTTGAGATCGATTGATCACATCCAACCTTGCGGCGGGAGTGAGAGTCTGAGTTGCTGTACTGTAAGCATCCTGAAGGGTGAATTCTCTATAAATGTGTTCAGTTGCGAGAGATCGAGAACTGGTCGCATCTGCCCACTGTCCCTTTTTGGCACCAAAAAGAGTCTTAAGGTGAACACTAGGTGATTGGAATTGACTGGGATAAGGACATGTTTGGAAATCATTTCTTGGACTAGAGTCTCCTCCTCCTGAGACACACTGTTGCATTCCAGCGGCTGACGCAGTCGAGGCCGCCAGAGCCACCGCCAGGTGATTCCTTTACTCACTACTTTCCTGGACCAAGTTTTCTTGGGCCAGGCCGAGCGGAATGAACGAAACGAACCCAGGTGCAAACTGTGCTCGTCCTTCAAGGCAACTCTCAAATCCCGTGCCCTTAAGCATGGTACTGGGAGACTGAGAGTATGGGTGGCTAGTTTTTTGGAGGGGGAGGTGGGTTGGTATCTGACAGCTGGCTAGGTTTGGCGGACGAATGCCCCTGACTAACCTTTTGTGGGGCTTTACCTTTGTACCCAGAGTGTTTAACTTGTTTGGACTTGTGCAGAGTACCTCCCTGCTGAGGAGGGGGTCTGGGATCCCTTGGTGACTGTTTAGCATGCGGCTGGTAAGGCTTGCTACCGACCTTTGACTTATGAAAGGGCTTCTTAGCAGGGTCCTTCCGAGCTTGGGAGGTAACCTGCTTCCAACCATTAACCATATTAAACTCTAGACTCCAGGTTTCTGAATTAAGTAGGGGGGCAGTAAGGACCGGCGAGAGAGTTACCCGGCGACCTATGTCCGCCGGCAACTTCCTGACCAGATGGACTCTCAGATCTTGGCGGGCTCGAACCGCTTCCATTATCGCAATTCTGATGTCTCCTAAAGATTGAATGGAATTTTGTAGTAAAAGTCTCCTAGACAAATCAGTAGCTTTCCTAATTTGGGGGTCAGCTATGGCTGAAATAGTACGTGAAAGAGAGGCAGCGATCTGGTGACTAACTAAGTTTTTTTTTTTTTTTTTTTTTAAAGAGACAATGAACGGAGGAAGGAAAAACACAGATAAAACAAAAAGGTCCATGTGCCTAAAGGCATCCTCCATTCATAAAATGTTTGTAACAACTGGATTTAAACATTTGTAGATTGTAAGTTTGTGGAAAGCAATTCGAGGGAAGTGAATTCCAAAGAGTAGTAGCTCTGGGGATAAATGAATTCTGATAAGCAGAAGTTCTGCATTGTGGAGGAGAAAGTGTAAATTCATGGGCGCTCTCAGCTGCCCTAGTTCTACGGGGAAAGATGTGGAGAGGCGGCACAATTGAAGCAAGTTCCTCGGAACAATTGCTGTGAAAATATCTGTAGAATAATGCAAGGGATGCAACGTTTCTTCGTATGGATAATGTAGGAAGGTCCTGTGTGATTGCAGGGTTATTGATTAATCTAATAGCTTTATTTTGAATTTTGTCCAACTGCCTCAATGCAACCACTCCACTTCCACCCCACAGAGGTGAACAGTAATCCATCTGAGAACGCACATGACTTTTATATATCACGGCCAACTGCTCGTCAGTGAAGAATTCTCGAACTATGTACAGGAGTCCCAGTTTTTTAGAGGCATTCTTAGCAATGCTTCTAACATAATGTGTCCAGCTCAAGTTAGTAGTTAATGTTACACCGAGAATGTCAATACTAGGGGAAGTGGGAATATTTACATCATTAAAAAATATATGGGAGTCAGTGAGATTCTGTCGGTTAGAAAATTGAATGTATTTGGTTTTCTGTGCATTAAAAGAAACTAGATTCTTTTGTCCCCATCCATTAATTCTAGAAAGGTCCTGGTTCAGAGAAATGCAGTGTTTATTTTTGAATTTATAAGATCGGGTTGGTGAAAGAATTGGTAAATGTGAAGGAACTGTGGAGTGTTGAGTCATCTGCGTAGGAATGTATTGGATTATGAGTGGTAGATATGAGATCATTGATATGAATGAGGAACAGAATTGGGGCCAAAACTGATCCCTGGGGAACACCAGCATTTATTGAGTGAAATTGAGAATAAAGGCCATCTACCATTACACGTATTTTCTGTTATGAAGATAAGAAGAAATTAGTGGAACTAATGATGCAAGGCCGTAGTGTGACATCTTCGACAATAAGGATTGATGCCAGACTCTATCAAATGCCTTTGATATATCCAGTGCTATTGTATGTGTTTCACCATGTTGGTCTGTAGCTTGGTTGATTTGATGCGTAAGAAGGCAAAGCATGTCTGCAGTTGATCGACATCGTCTAAAACCATATTGCCTATCACTGATTAATTTATTATTCTCAAGATGCTTAATTATGTGATTATTTAATATAATTTCAAAGACTTTACCAAGAGTGGAAGTTATAGCTATTGGTCTGTAGTTTGATGGATCTGAAGAGGCACCTTTTTTAGGAACTGGATGGATGTTTGCTTCTTTCCAGGGTACTGGGAAGCATGAGGTATGAGTACACAGACGGACAAATTTTGCCAAGTACTGAGAGAACATCCTGTAAGCCTTATTTCTTAACTTGAAATCTCGCTCGAGGTGAGCAGCAAGGGGAGTAGAGAAAGGTTCATCTAGGGAGTGCAAGGATACTTTGGACGCCGCAAGAAAGGTAAGCAAATCGGAGGACACTCCTTCTGCTTTGGCTACTGGCAAAGAAAAGTAAGCATGATTTTCTTGGGGAACCTGATGTGAAGACTTAGAAGTAATTGTGGCAGCAAAAACATGAGCCTCTATCTCCCAATCTACCCAAGGGCCTAGCCCAACCCGCCCCATCTGCAGGAATGGTGTATGCGTATGGTTTAAGACCGGAATTGTAGCCAATTCCGGCGTGAGAGCATTTAAAGCTTTGACATCGTTGACGACATCAGCTTTTGACCAGTCCGCAAACAGTCGTGCAGACGCGGCGGGAGGGACTGCCGGGGCAGCTGTGTACACAAAATATTCTGGATTGTAAGAACTTGGAATAGCTTTAATTGACACATCTAGAACTCTCCCTGCCTCATCTTTTGCCCGAAACTTTCTACTCTTGTTAATTTCAATATGCCATCCACCGGGGACCGGAAGTTCCCCTGAAACGGTAGGTTGAGCTAGTTGTGGGTTCTGTGGTATCACGGGGACCCACGAACAATCAGGGCCATAGAGGAGGGGCATGGGGCCCTTCCTCAGTGGTGCCTTATCTAAAGGAGGGGGAGTGACATCAGCGATAACCCTTAGGCTGGTGGTAGTAAGCGTAGCCGGCACTGTAGTGCCTGGAGCCGCAGCCACCGCCGGGGTAGGAAATGACGGAAGAAAACCTGGGGATTCTAGAGGCCTTACTACAGAAGTACTAGGGGCCATTCCTGACTGACAAGCCAGGGGGTCAGAGGAGGCAGGGAGTTGATAATGTTGCATAACCTTATGCAATAAATCACTTATTTGATCTGAAGTGACACACTTACTGTGAGAGCCCCTGGATGATTGGGAGCTTTCTTCAGAGTCCTCACCTGTGACAGACTGGGGGGCCGGGGAGAACAGCACTTCCTCCGGCTCCCTACTCAACTCGGAATTCTCCTGTTGTACCTCTAATTCCTGATCCGCCGTGGGCCACATTAAATCTGGAACTGATGATGGCAACATGTCTATGTTACTGTCATCAGCTCTTCCCTGATTTACGTTAAAAAGAGATTGAGATGGCTCAGACTGACGCCAGTAGCCCCCTGCCACAAAGGGTTGGGAGTCGGGGATTACTTGAGAGTTATCATCTACTTGTGACCCTGACGGATATCCCCTGTACTGTTCGGCCAGGACTCTCCTAGGGCCTGTCGACCGAACACTACGGGGTACATAATTCAATTTTGGTATGGCAAAGGTCACATTGGTAGGCACACTTAAAGATTGATCATGACTAGGTGTGGATTCCAGTACGTCTGCCCCTCCTTCCGAGTCGCCAGAGTCGAGCTGAGGCATGTCAGGGGTAGAGGGAGGTAGCTGAGGGGTGTCCCTCCGGCTGCCACTGCTTGCCTGACTCGTCGATCCCCCAGAGTCGTCTCTCCGGCGCTTGACGGACCGGGAAGACTCGGCGGAAGAGTGCCTAGACTGTTTGTGGGGGGATCTAGATCTTGACCTTGACTTCCGCTTAGGAGAGGGTGCTCTTCTTCTCTTAGCACGGTCGGAGGGGGGGAACCTCGGTGATCTCACTCTCAGTGCCACTGCTACTACTCACTACCTCTTTGCCGAGGGCTTTCGACTTGACTTTAGGTCTGACAGATTTAGAGGAACCGGGTTTAACAAGGGGTGACTTTATAATTAGTTGGTCCCATAGGGCCTCATCATCACAGTGAAGCACCTATGGGCGGTGTCTTTGGCATAAGAATTAAATGTAGATTTTATCTCTTGGAGTGCCACCAAACACGATAAGTCTTTCTTAGTAACTAATGCGGTTTTCAAATCAGAGCAAATTGAACAGCGTTTAGATAACCACAAGCCTCTAGAACGATCTAAGCATTTTGCTCACATAATGCATAGTTTGTGAGCGAAAATAACAGAGAGCAGGTAGGAGTAATGCATAGTTCAAACCGCGGCATGGTGGCAAAAGCCCCCCCCCCCCCCCCCCCCCCCCCCAGTCAGGGATCAGTCACCCAAACTCCGCCGGAGTAGCTGTCACTCAGGAGCCTGGAAATAAAAAAAAATCCAGGAATCAATACTCATAAGGATAACCTGCGAGGTGTTACACATCCTATCTCGAGTCCGCCGGAAAATTAGCTATAGTGCACCACCACTCTAACCTTCCGCTGGACTCGTCTAAGCTGACTTTAACTAATTACCTGTGACAAGTGTCACAGTCCCCTTGACCTTTAGTGTCTGATTATCTATGAAACAGTTTGCAAAACTAATCTTTTCACTCTTGTACACTCGACGTGTGGCGCCGCAGGGCGAGGAAGACTAGCCGGGTCAGTCAGGGCGAGTTAACTCGGCGGGCCGAGTTAGAAGCTCCCTTAGGAATGCAGTTCCGCCGGAAGACTGTGGTTCAGCCAAACCACGCCAGGATCTTTGATTGTTCCTACCCGTTTTGAAGACGGATAACCTGGGCCCACAAGCACGGGGCCGCCAGAAAAAACAACCAAACTAAGACGAGGGAGACAAGGCACAGCTCCACTCACCAAAGCCCCACATATAAAACATCATAAAAATATATATAGGGACGTCTCCCCTACCCCCAAAACATGCAAACACACATGTTCAATCACTAGGGGTATACATAGGCATATAATAAAAGTACAGAAAATTTAGCCACCTAAATTACCTGAAGCCTACTCCGGAGACCCCTAACTAGGCTGACCACGAGGTCCGAAGAACATCACAGGTAGACGATGCTCCGAAGTCCCAGCAACAGCACACAGACGAGGGGAGGCCCACCATAGCTGCAAGCAAAACACGAACTCTGGAAGGCGGAGCACCACGTGCAGACACCCTTAAACCAGAGCAATTGCTGATTCTTGAATAATAGAACATGTACTTTCCTCAATATTGACAGTCTGTATCATGCCTTGAAGAGTGGTAGCCTCCTAGCTAAAGTAACACAAAAGCTAAAGGCATAACACACATAATAAAAACACACGCGGTACGAAGATCCTGGGACACGTAGACGCCTGTTACAATAGTACCCTAAATTTACACATACTTCCTGCGGGCATACCAATCTGGCAGCCGTGCTAGCTAATCTAAACCTTGTTACTACAACACAGATAGATACAAATGAGTAAGGACTCACTAGAAGCTCTGGAACGTCGAATGAAGCGGAGCGCGGCGAAAGCCTTGTTTACAGTGTGGCCGCGGAAGTTGGAAGAACGACGATGGCCGCTAGAGGGCCTGGTGTCGGGGAAGCAAAACATGAGAAATCCACGCATATGGCAAGTCATATGATAACAGATATTAAGTTATTTTTTCTTTTTTTATATTTTACAGATTTTTTTTCTGTAGGGTACCCGATCAAAATGACGATCCCATAAGGGAATTAGGCGAGTACTCCATGATAACTTCCGCGCGGGATATTCAAAATGCTGGCGCGGGATGTTGAATGGAGACTATTATACTACTAGGCGATGTCGTCAATGATGGAGGGGCCCTATTAAATACTTTAATTGATTTCATTGGGGGTGTTTGGTGTTGTGGTGAAATTAATAAAATATAGATTATCAGTAGGTTCAGGGATATTTCGTAGCGAGGCCGGTCTATATGATCTGTGCCCCATGAATATTCCTTCCTCTCACTTAAACATTAGGCCTACCATAGCGCAGTTGGGAATATGAACATGATTAGATTAATATCCAGTAATCGAGAATGGATAATAAGTCGTAGGCGTGTGCATAAACCTTTAACCGTCCTGGTGGTGTACTGGTTAAGGTGGCAAAAATCTGTGTGTGATAACCCAGGTTCGAATCCTGGTGGATCACATATATACAGTACTTTAATTGATTTCATTGGGGTGTTTGGTGTTGTGGTGAAATTAATAATATATAAAATATGATGCATGCACCCACGTGTGAAAGCTGGCACAGTGAACGACTTAAACAAAAAATGTGCGCCTTACGTACATTCATGGCCACAAAATGAACGGAAAGGGCCAAAGTGACAGATCCGAGGGTGGGTGAAAAACCTGTGCAATGTAGGTCCCTAGACACGGCAGCCAACTCCGAGACTCCCGTTCCTGGAGCTAATGCAAGAAGAAACAATGTTGTCCCTAGATAGCGCTCGGGTGTTGTGTCAGTAGGGTAAGCAGGTGAAATAAGTAGCCCCAGAGCTGACGCCAGAGACCATTGTAGCGGTATCTGGCGAGGGGGCAGTCGGAGCCTAAAACAGGCATTCATGAAGTAAGCTAGCTCCTTTGAAGGGAGCACCAGCCCCGTAATGGCCTTAAAAAGCACATTAATCCATTGGCTATGGGAGACATTCCAGAACGCATAGGCAACTTTTGAAGCTATTTTCGTCTAGTTTCCAGCAGAATACATTTCATTTCATGCAGATACTTAATTAATCATTCAGGAGTGCCTGAATATGCCCGCAGCGTAAGTGTTAATGGCAGGCAGGTGGTTCCGTACGATGTTGAACATGTGAGCGCATGGTCCAAACAAGCGATTAAGAGAGTGGAACACCAAAGCAACTGTTTGTACAGTGTCAGTAATCCAAGTAGTGAAACACTCCCAACGAGACAAGTAAGATGTCCATGTGGCCTTAGTCTAGCGCTGATGAAGCATAACAGTCAAGCTCCCAAAAGTCGGGAACCACCCTGCCACACAAACATCCACGATGCGAATGCCAACGAGGTCCCCAGGTCTCCAACTTGCTCCAATTGGAAGTATGAGACAGGCAGGGGAACAGGACTCGGGCACCATCAGCACAGCTGAGCGTACTAGGCTTGGGCCGGCCAGAGAAGAGCGAAGAACCCAACCTTGCCGCGGTATTCACGCAGCATGTGGAGGATTCTGCACATCCAGAGTGCATTGGGTAGAGGAAAAGCGTATATCGACTGCCACCTGTTCCTAGTCCTCGCTGAAAGCAACCGGCAGGTAAGGAAGTCCAGTAGCTTGGCCATCTCGTGTGAGGCGAACAAGTCCACCTGCAGATTTTCCCCAGGAGACGGCTAGGACGTTGAAAATGCATTGTCTTAAAGATCACTTGACCTGGGTGCTCCGTCCCCTTGATAGAGCAGCCGCCCAAAGATAGGCCGTCCCGGGCAGGTATGGCACATGCAGGGTAATGCTGTGAAGTTTGGCCACATAAAACAATTTCTCCGCCAGGACCTGGAGGAGCCCTGCTTTAGAATGCAATGAACCGCAGACATGTTGACCCGCTAGGGCCTGCCCGTGAACCCTCAGGAAGAACAATGGCACTTAATAATTCCAGGGCATTGATGTGTAGGTGGGATAGTCCTCCCCCCCCCCCCCCCCCCCCCCTATTCAGATGGTTGGAGGCGGAGCAGTCCAGGGCACCGCTGCTGTGAGCCTTCCCCAAGCGACCCAGTGTGACAATCTCAGACGCATGGAGCACGGTACCGGCCAAAGCCGAAGGAGGGGAGCGATAGAGGGGAGTGCCTGTTGTCCAGTGTAATTAGACTCTTGAGCCAGAGACACCCAATGAAAAGATCCCACCAGGGATTCCCAGATTTGACACGCGAACGAGACAGAGTGCAACACGGCAAAAAGCTGTTGACGAAGCGTCGCCGCGTTCACCAGGCTCTGCGTGAGAAGAGCGTTCTTGAGGTCCCAGTGCAAGCCCACCCACGCCACTTCTTGCGACGGCGTGAGGCACGACAAGGCCATGTTTAGTCTGAACCCTTGGTTTGAGACGTGTTTGACTAATGTCAGCGTGTCCTGTACACATTGTGACGAAGAGTCTGCGGCGATGAGCCAATCGTCCAAGGAAAACAGGAGCCGAATCCCCTGCCGAAGTAGAGGATCCAGAGCCCGTTGTACGAATTTCGTAAAGACCCGCGGTGCGACATGGAGACCGAATGGAAGTCTGTTGAATGTGAACACCTGGTGAGCTTACTGGAGAGCCAGGTAACCCCGGAACCGAGGAGCCATCGACACATGCCAATAATGCAGCCTTTAGGTCCTGGGTCACCACCTACAACATGAGACAGAAAGACCCTGAGGTGTGAAGGTACTGTACTTCGGTGATTACACCCCCACACTTGCATGGACCGTAGCACTACGGCCACTGCAGGAGACACTGGTCAATGTCGGGGAGGGCGCCTGAGAAGAGGCCGAGACCTCCACCTCCAGGACAGACCCCGCTTCACCACCCGACGAGCCCACGACCGATGGGGCCAGCGTCAGTAGAGTGGGCGGAAGAAGCCGGTGCGTGCGCCTAGTGATTCGAGGAGGGAGAGGGGACTGCCCAGGAGGAATTACACAATCATTGGCGTGTAGTCCCACTTGGACTGGTCGTGGTGGAACTGGCCATCACGTCCGCCTCCCCGAAACGGTGGACGGGACTCACGTGCCGGCTTGTCCTCCACCTGCCAGGGCGCAGCTCACAAAGAGGAGGTCCCCGAACACTGCCACTGCCGTGCACCCTCTTGACGGGGACAGCGGTCCGGGGACCTGTAGGCACGGTAGGACATGGATCCTTGTTCCCCGCGGCCTTAGCTTCTCCAAGAGTCGAAAAACTGGTGACCCTGGTCCTGACCAGCCCGGCCCCCGCAACTGTGGGTGGTAGAGGACGATGTGGGCTTTGCCGCGTCCTTCCTTTGGGAGACATAAGAGTCCCCCGCCTCCTGCAAGTAAGCCACCCTCCAAGCCTCCTCTGTAAACAAGCCCGGTGACAACAGCACCGTCAGGAGATGGCGCTTGACGTCAGAGGGTGCTTTTGTGCAGAAGGCAATCCGGAGGGCTTGCCTGCAACGGGTGGCCTCGTAGAGGGAGTGGCAGACGTCAACAACGCCATTGAGGGCCAGTTGGAGGCAAATCCGCCGTGCATGCTCGAAGGCCTGCCGGTGGTTCCCTAGCGGCATAACGTCAATCAGTTCAGCATCACCACAGCCAACTCCAGTCGGTTGAGGAGGGTCGAGAGGTGACGGCCCAAGCGTAGGCGGAGCCGGAAGTCCCGGTCTATTGCAGGCGTGTCCGGGGCCGTGAAGAAGGGGGAAGGAAGACCGTCAGCGCGTTTATCCATGCCCACGCAGGAAAGCCAGAAGACCCCAGGACTAGCCCAGACACGAACGTGGACTCCGGAGGGGGGATGGTGGATGACCCCTCCAAAGACTTCCAGCCAAACTACACTTCTCGGGGATGCAGAACTAGGAGAGGGTGGGGACCGAGAGGGCCTGGGAAACTAAATCCAGTCCCAATCCGGCAGGATGAAAGTAGGTGGCGGAGTAGGGGCTGGCGACAGGAGTATCAGCGGGGACATCAGACCAAATGGAGAGATGAGCCGTCAGAGGTGGCAAGGGAGCCACCACAGGCGCCGGAGGAGGAACAGCTGTAGGAGCTCCCTCCAGGTTCGACCAGCTCGACCATAGCTTCCTTGAAATCCTCTAGTATGTCGGCTCTCAAGGAGGCCATGGAGACCTGCATGGGACATCTCTTGCCTTAGTTATATAGGCAATTGAACGGCGAGGAGGAGGCTCCACTGGAGCCACTTGGGCAGACCTCTTCATGGCCCTGAAGGTCGTTGATTCTGTGGCCCTCCAGGGAGATCGGATCCTCACAGCAGGGGACGCTGAATAGTACCGGTGAGAAGGAGAAGGAGAAGTAGAGCGGGAGCGGTAACGCTTCTTCCTCCCCGTAGTCACTGACGCCCCCATAGAACCAGACCAGTGCTCAAAATCCAGCAAGGCAGTGAGGCAACCCCCACAACGGTGAGGTCCGTATACGTTAGTCGTATAACACGCCACGTGGAGGCAACAATCCCCTGTCCCTTCATGGCATCCCGAGGACAGGTGGGGCGGCTCGCTGGTGTAGTGACTAGCGTCTTGGACTTCCACCCAGAAGGTACCAGGATCGCACCCACGCTCGGCGCATTAAAGGGGTCTTTACAAGCACTGAGTCGTTACCGTCCCCCATGAGCAAGGGGATGGGGTAGTAGTACAGGACCCCAATGGAAATACGCCTAATCGGCCTTATTGGGCTATCCTTAGCTGGCTTAGCATGCGCTAGCTTTAACCCCTCAGACCCGGTAGGGCTCTGAGGCACCCATAACAAACTAGGGCCAGGAACACGGATGGGTTCTGAGGCACCGGAAGCTTAAGAGCCTGTAAGCTTGTTTTGAAAGCCGTCCGTCCGACGCATATAAACACAGACGGTTGGACCGACGCCGCGCACCTCCGAACAAAAGGAGAGGCGTCGTTTGTTTTTGTGTGGCTGTATGTTGTTGTTTCAGTAGTGAAAAGTGTCTCATATGGCTAACATCGCCACGAAACTCTCCACGGAAATCGTCATCACAACTGAACCAGTTGACTTAGAGAGCTCTACTCAACGCCAGTCTACAGGCATGAAACACATCTACGCTTGGAGATGCGTGGCAATGCGGTAGCAGTTACAATAACAAAAATACGGTAGCCTAGGCGAGACGTTTTTTGGCCAAATCCTCCGGGTTTCAGGGATATCTTATAGAATGTGAAGCCGGTCTGTGAGGGTTAAGAACGAATATTATTATTATAATGATTACAGTAACCCCTCGCTATTTCGGACCTCTAAATGTCGGAAGACGTGTTTCAAATGACGCGCTCATGTCACCGGACAATAAGGATAATTATTGGTGGTTCCTTACGTCAATGACGTAAGAGCCTATGATAATATGGCCTCGTTCCGGTCTCCTCAGAGACCGGGTTAACCTTGATAGCGACGGTCGAGAGCCAAGATCATCTTAGGGGGTAACCCCTTAATCATTCCTAAGGTACGTCATTGGGACGGAGCCACTGAAAAGTAGAAAATAAAAAATAAAAGAATTAACACAGTTTGAATAGAGCGCCTATGCGCATTCCATTCTTCCTCTTGTTTCCCATCACATGCCTCTCTCGTTATCTCCCGAGATTCGTTCTCTCTCGATCGTCGCCCACCCTGTACGGACGTGTCAAAACCGTACTCTTGCCTAATGTATAGTTTTAGTAGCCCCTCTTAAACGCGTCAGTTTTTTAATTCATTGTGAGTTTATTTGCATATTTAAGTTGTATATGCATTTAGGAATGTACAGTAAACCCTCGCTCTTTCGTACTTAACTCTTTCGGAATTCCAAGGCTTTCGGACAAGCATTTCAATTCAAACTCATGGTTCAGCCTTTCGGATTTGTCCGAAAGGCTGAGAAAATACCTCCGTCCTTTTCGGACTACACTTTCGGACTACATTTAACTTCGGACTCATGCTTCAGCCTTTCGGATTTGTCTGAAAGGCTGAGAAAAATTATTTCGCATTCGGACCGAAGAGCCGAGTTTCGGCCATATATTTATTATATATTATATTTTTCAATTCCATTGCATTAGAAATGATTCAAAGATTACAAAAAGTCCAAATAAGACAGTTATGTTAATGTATAAGGGAGTTACGTAGATGCATTAGAGAGATAGATAGATAGAAAGAGAGAGTTACAGAGGGGGAGTGAGCGATAAACACGAACTATTATGAGACGGACTTATTGGTTCTGAAAAGACAAAATAGATAGAAAGAGAGTTGCAGAAGGGGAAGTGAGCGATAAACACGAACTATTATGAGACGGACTTAATTGGTTTTGAAAAGACAAGATAGATAGAAAGAGAGTTGCAGAAGGGGAAGTGAGCGATAAACACGAACTATTATGAGACGGACTTAATTGGTTCTGAAAAGACAAAGGAGACTTTTATATTGACTCTTTTTCTTGTTATTATTTGTGTGCTAGAAGGATAATATTGTTTTCAATTCCATTGCATTAGAAATGATTCAAAGATTACAAAAAGTCCAAATAAGACATAGTTATGTTAATGTATAAGGGAGTTACGTAGATGCATTAGAAAGATAGATAGATAGAAAGAGAGAGTTACAGAGGGGGAGTGAGCGATAAACACGAACTATTATGAGACGGACTTATTGGTTCTGAAAAGACAAGATTATAGGTTTGACTCCTGTAAGGAGATAAAGAAAACCTAATATTTAGTAGTGGCCCCGTAATCATTGACGAACATGCCTATTACATAAGGCATCCTCTTCAAACACTAATCCGCCGTAGTTTGAATCTACCGCGTAGAGCATTTAAAAACTGAGGAGCCTTCATCATGAGCGCACGCGACCTCACTCATGGCTTCAGTCATTATGAATTGGGTTCTCACTACGAAAAAACTTCGTAAAAAATAAAAACAAAAAGAAAATAAGAATAACTATCTAATAAGCTTTCCATCATATCATGGATGTACTTGTGTGGATCTCTGACCAGACGCTGATTCAGGCGTCATTCCTCCTTCACTGACATATCAAGTAAACCAAAATCCTCAATACATCAACGAATGGGAAGGGGACGGTCGGGAGGGCCCCAGTCGTCAATGATTACGGGGCCACTACTAAATATTAGGTTTTCTTTATCTCCTTACAGGAGTCAAACCTATAATTTATTAGTGGCCCCTCCATCATTGACGAACATGCCTGATTTCTAAGACTGGAGGGGGACATTCGTAATCATATCATAACTCTAGAAAAGCAGATAATAAAAACAACCACATAGTATTCTTACTTTTGAAAAATAAATTTAAACATGGCGTAGGCCGAAAATATACAAGAAAAAGGGGTTCAGGCAGGTGCGTGCTTCAAAGAAGCCTGCCTGACAAAAAATGGGTAACCCTGAAGATTCTGAACACAGATCTGTAGTTACAAAGGCACCCCACTCAACGAGTGGTGACAAAAATAACAAGTTATAAGTTTATATGTGCACATAATAAACCCCAAAATAATCGTGGAGATAAATTGCAAAGGATCTCCACTGTTCTAATATTAGATTGCTTTCGCAGCTAAAACTACTATAACAACCCCGTTGTTTTGTACTAACATTGTACTAGCACAATTTCTCGCTGAGAAATGTTCATATCACATTAACCTTAAATTGTATCACAGCTCTCATACTCCGGCGGGGTCTAGGGTGTCCTATGTCAACTGACTGCACCCCCCCCCCCCCCCCCCCTTCCCGTGAAAGTAAACAAAAGTGACTGCAGGGCCACCTAGACCCTCTGCCTTAAAGCTATACATGGTAAGGAAGGTTTGTCTAGAGCAACTGACAAGTATCTAGACAAAAACGTATGATTAGACGCCCACAACTGAGTGGACGCGATATCTTCTACTGAAACATTTTTCAGGAAACGTAAAGAGGCTGCCCATTTGCGCAAATCGTGGGCCCTACCCACAACGCCGGGATTACTTTCTTTAATGACTTCGACCAGAAGAGAGGCTAATCGCCGTTTAAGTAAGCGTTTACCCGTACTTGCTACCCATAAAGCACCTTGGGGGTTTAGAGGAGCTACTCTCAAATATTTGGTTAGAGTTTGCACTGGACATAGATAATGATGCACCTTTCCCCTTTTTAACGCCGGCACCGTGAACTCAGAAAACACGTGTGCACTGTGCTCATTCTTGGCTACAAAACCTGGGGAAGGTGCAATGTAAATACATTCATTAAGTCTACCAAACCTAAGGCAATTAGGTGTGTTGCTCATCGCCGCCAGCTCAGACACTCTGTTCCCGGTGGCCAAAGCCATAAGGAAAACCGCCTTTTTTAAGAGTAATGCAAAGTCTGCAGTATTTTGGTACAGACGAGAGTGAAGTAAAGACAAAGCTTTGTCGAGAGACCAAGTAGGCATGAGCTGACGGGGAGGTGGGCGAAGTTTAAAACAAGCTCTCATAAAACCTGTTTCCTCCGCCACCGGTATGGAGAGACCTGTAAGGTCTAAAAAGGGCACTCTAATCGCAGTTAAGTGATTTTTTAATGTTACCACAGATAAATGTTTCTGCTCAAACAGATAATTTAAATAATTGAAAACTAAAGCCACTGACCGCACATTCTGTTCCGTTCTGATGATCCAGGAAGTAAAGGCTTGCCAATGTGAGTGATACTGTCATTTCGTAGACTGAATATATTGATTGATTAATTTATTGGTCACATCTCTACCGTATGATGCTAGCCACTTGGCCTCCTGAATGTCCATAATGCAAAAGTCAGCGAGGTCGCTAGGTTGCCAATCGTGTCTAAGTGGAAATACCCGACCGGGAGCGATACCGGGTCCGGGCACCACGTTTTCAATTGCTGGTACCACAACTGCGCCGGCCACAGGGGCGCGATTAGCGATACTAAGCCTCGATAATCTCGTAGTTTGTTCACTACGTGGCACATTAGTGACGCATCTGGCGGCGGAAACAGATAGATGGAGCTCCATCTGTTCCAGTCTGTCACTAGGGCGTCTGGCCCCCCTGCCGGCGTTTTCGCCCGGCGGGTGAGGTATAGAGGGAGTTTGTGAGTCTCCTCGAATGCAAATAGATCCACTTGTGGATGGGAGAGCTCTGCAATCATTAGGTTGAAAATGGGTTGCTTGAGCTCCCATTCTACTGTCGTGCTCTGTCTCCGGGACAGAGCGTCTGCCCAGACGTTCGCTACGCCTGGGAGATAAGATGCGTGAAGGTAAATGTCTAGTCTGTTGGCGAGAGTAAAAATCTCTTCCGACACGTTTAGCAACCTCCTTGACCTCGTTGATCCTTGTTTCTGAATACAGTGAACTGCATTCAGATTGTCCATTCTGAAGGCCACCGACTTGCCCCGTAACGCCGGGCCGTGAGCCTGAAGGAAATACAAGGGGACTAGTAATTCTTTGACATTGATGTGAGAGATTTCTAAGTGGGACCAAAGCCCCTGACCCTGGTGCCCCTGATTTGACTGAAATCCCCACCCTATTGTGCCTGACGCATCCGTGTCTACCCATACCGTTGGTGGAGGAGAGGTCCATGACATTATTGAGTGCAACGTTTCCCTCTTTGCCCAGACCGCTAGCAAGGTGTGGATTAATTTCGGGATGGGCCATAATTTTCCCGCCGGTAAGAGCGGGAAATATTTGTTGCCTTCCAATATTAATCGTTTTACTTTCAACCGGCCCAACTTGACAGTTAGTTGAATCCAGTTGAGAGAGCCGACCAGAGACTCCCAGACCCTCCGCGTCGTAGTCAGACTGTGAAGAAACCTGAACAGTTTCCTGCGAAACCTGTTGCGATTGTCCACACTCTGACTCAGAGTGAGAGCGGCCGTGTCCCAGACCAGCCCTATCCACTGAATTACTCGTGAGGGAACAAGGTTTGACTTTACCAGATTTACCTTGAAGCCTAGAGTTTTGACATGATTTAAAATGATATTGACATGTTTGATGCATAATTGTTGTGTCTCTGCCACCACCAGCCAGTCGTCTAGGTACCACAACACTCTGATCCCCTGTTTTAACAATGGCATCAGGGCTTGCCGGACTAATTTCGTGAATAATCGAGGTGCTAGGTTCAAGCCGAACGGCATCCTTTGAAAAACAAAATTTTGGTGCCTGATCCGTAAGGCCAAAAACCTTTGAAATCTTTTGTTGACCGATACGTGCCAATAGGCGTCTGTCAGGTCTAGTGAACACATCCAACCTCCCGGCGGAAGTGTTAGCCTGATTTGGTGTACTGTTAACATTCTGAAAGATTCGTTGTGAATGTGAAGGTTCAGATAAGACAGGTCTACGACCGGCCTCATCTGAACACTGTCCCTTTTGGGAACCAAAAATAGTTTGGACGTGAATACAGGGTAATTTGGGGGGACCGGGATGATGACATTTTTGGCAATCATTTCCTGGACCAGTGACTCCCCCTCTAAAGAAACAAAATTCGCCGTTGTCGGCTGACATAAGCGAGGTCGCCGGAGCCACTGCCAAGTGATGCCTTTGCGTGCCACCATCCGTGCCCAAGTGTTTAATGGCCATGCTTCGTTCGGAACGACCCAGTTAGCAGACAAGGGTTCGCCGGCTGTACTACCCTCGGGTCCTCCGGCCTTAAGGTTGGCACCGGGAGTGAGAGAGACTTTAGTTTTTGGATGGTGGGGTTGGTGGTGCTGGACGCTTTGCCGGCTGGCTGGTGTTGGCCGAAGACTGGCCCTGACCTGGCTTATTCTGGCCGCGTCCTCTCTGACCTGAAAACCTACTCTGTCTATGCCTGTACTGACCTTGGGGGGAGTGGGAGGACTTAGGCAGAAGAAAGGGTTTAGATCCCCCTGGCTGAGCTTTAGCGGTTGGCCTGGGTTTGGGGAAGTTAAATGCAGGTTTCTTAGAAGGGGTGGGACTGTGCTTAACGGCCTGTGCCATATTGAACACCGTTCGCCACACTTCAGGGGACATTAAAGAGGGAGTAAGCACTGGCGACATGATCACCTGATTCGCAATGCGATCAGGTAACTTGCGAACTAAAGACATTCTGAGATCTTGTCTTGCTCGTACCGCCTCAAGCAAGGCGGTGCGTATGTCACCCAAGGATTGGATTGACGACTGGAGGAGCAGTCACCGGGATAATTCAACCGATCTTCTGGCATCCGCATCTGCGATTGCCTGAGTGGACCGCAGTAAAGACTTAGCCACCTGTTGAGACACTACGTACTGAGAGAACAGGCAAAAAGCTTTCCCCCTTAGCCTAAATTCTCTGTCTAGGTGAGTAGGGGTAGGGGTAGTGAAAGGGTCTTTTAGCTCACAAAGATTAATCTTAGGGGCAGCTAGGAAAGAAAACAAAGCTGACGGGACTCCGCCGGCAGAACCTACCGGCATGGAGAACCACGAATGAGTATCTTGAGGGATCTGGTGGGAAGATTTAGAAGTAAATGTGGTTGCAAAGTTTTGAGCCTCTATCTCCCAATCTACCCAAGGTCCTGGACCCAACTGCCCCACCTTCAAAACTGGATTAGCTGCTTCGTCTGTGACGGTCTGTAAATCAAGTTCAGGAGTGAGAGCTGACAGAGTCTTAATATCATTAAACCCATCCAGCTTAGACCAGTCTGAAAATAGTTTCGAAGCTGAGGCAGGGGGTAAAGCTGGCTTAGTAGCATACACAAAATAGTCTTGGTGATAATAACTAGGTATAGCCTTGATGTTTACATCTAGTACATTTCCCAAATTATCCAAGGCCCTTAATTTCTTTGATTTATTGCCCTGGATGACCCACTCACGCGGTACCGGGAGTTCCCCTGACAAGGTAGGTTGGGCGAGCTCTGGGTTAGTGGGGGTCAAAAGGACCCATGACTCGTCTGGTCCATAAAGCAAGGGCATAGCCACCTTTCTGAGAGGCGCCTTGTCTAGAGGGGGTGGATTGACATCCGTGATGACCCTGACATTTGAAGTTGTCAATGCCGCCGTAGCAGGCCTAGTAACCACTGATGGTGACAGAGTGGGGGGGTTAGGGATCTTAGATAAAGCAATCGAAGTCATCAGAGGCCGTACCGTAGAACTTGTCGTGGGAGCCCCCAAGTCCATTGTGGGGGTTTCCTGTTGTTGGCCAAAAAATTTAGATAAAGCATGAGTAAGTAGCCCATTAATTTCTTGCGCAGTAACAAATTGGTTTGATGATGAACTTACAGGTGAATCATTAATATCCTGCACGGCGTCTAAGCCTGAGCCTGACTCTTGCCCTTCCATCTCCGAAATTATTGAAACCTCGTCTTTCTCCTCCTGATCCTCCTGAGAAGACCCCGCCGAAGCTGGGGTACCTTGTTGCCAAGATAAGTCAGGAATAGAGGATGGGATCGCCGCGTCCCTGTGGACATCAGCTACTGTGTGACTCGTTTGAGTTGGACGTGGGTGGTCAGACCCTGGCTGAGCAAACCGCCAAACACCGAGGCCCTGGCCTACACTCTCTTGGGAGTCTGAAACATTCTCAATTACTGAACCCCCTGAACTTTCCAATTCCAGGGTTAAAATATTAATAGGTAAATCCTCTTTAGGGACAGGCACCGCACTGGACCCTTGAGACCTAACACAAACTCTGTCTGGGGTAGAGGTACGATGAGAGGCACTAGAAGCTGGTGAATGTAGGGAGGACTTTCGTTTATGGGAATCCTTTTTGGAGGATTTATGGCTACGGTGTGACCGTGAACTACTCTTTGATTTGGAGGATTCATCGCCGTGACCACTGGTGGAACTTTCCGTACTACTCTTCTTACTCGCTGGTGAAGAGGCAAGACTAGATGACTGGCGTCTGAGAGGTGACCTAGACCGAGATCTCGCCCGAGACGAGGAGGCGGACGCCGGGGGTGTAGGCTCTCTTGGACGTTTCGGTGTAGTAGCAGAAGATACAGAACCCTGACCAGTCTCCGCCGGCTTATGACTCGTGACTCTAGAGGAACGTTTAGGGGGAGGGTGTTCAAAGAGCAATCTATCCCAAAGAGGGACGTTGTCACATTGAAGTGATTTATGCGCAACAATCGTAGTGTAGGCTGCCATCTGTTGCCTTACTTCTCTTAACGCTACTGCCGCGGTCTTATCATTGTTGCAAAGGACCTTTACAGCTAATTCGGAGCAAAAAGAACAATTACGCATTACCCAGAGACCCCTTGAACGGTCTAGACATTTAACACACCTTATGCAAAGAGTATGCGCAAAAATAGGGATACCGGCACAAGCAGGGGTAGTGCATAAAGCAAAGACTGGGGCTAAGGTAGCCATGACAGAGACTGGTGGGGAAAACTACCGCCGGGTCTGTATTGGTCCGCCAGAGCCCAGCTCTGGAAAAATAAAGAAAATTTCCAGGAATTAATGCTCATAAGGTTAACCCAACATGTTCGCACACAAGTGTTAATAACCCACCGGATAACGAGATGTAATGACACAACGATCACAGCTCGCTACGCGGTGGGGTTCAGAATATCTAAACAAATCTTTTGAAGAAAGTGAAGAATACCCTCTGACATAATATAACTGTCCAGCATGGCGATTATAGTCTTTCTGGTGGTGACTGTCTCAAGATTCAATTTTGGAACAAAAACAACCCCCCATAAAGACGCCGGCCCTTGAAATATTTTAGTAGAATAACACAGGGCAGGCTGACACGAGATCTGATTTCTAACGAATTGTCACAAAAAGATCGCCGTAAGGTTGAAGGCGGCGATACCTAATTGTATCACTAAATTAAGTGGTTAAATCGAAATTGAATTGTAAATTCCTTATTTCCTCCACCTAGGAGCACCCCCGGGTGTGAAAAACGATGTTAACCCTAATTGAACCTTCAATCGCCGTAAGTATAAAGGCGGCGATACATATAGTATCACTTAAAAATGGATTGGTTAACGAACTAAATGACTTAGTTGTTCATCCCACCCTATCAAGGTACACCCGCCGGGTGAGATGTCAAAAAGTTAACCCCATAAGTTCCTGTCCCCACTTCTTTGTAAAAGATCGCCGGGGAGGAAAGCCCTTAACAACAGCTAGGTTTTTCATGTGGTTTTGTAAAACCTGGTAGAAAAACTACATAACGTATGTTCGCATGAACAACGTTTTATAGATGGGTACAGCCATTCCGCCGGGAATCAAAGGGTGCCTGAAACCAGGTACCAACAGAGACGCAGTCCTGGAGAGCCACAGACACCTCATCGCCGGGGACACCAGCCTGTGTTAAAACCACGTGTGGCCCAACACGGCTCTCGGCCGGGTTTTTTTCATGGTGAAACCGAGAAAAAACCCGCCGGAAGGAAACCCACCCCGATCAGACACCATCTGAACGTACAATGGACACGAAGGAAGCCACGCACGACTAACCTAAGTCCACACAATAATCCGTGGAATTAGCCAATACACAACTAAACCAGGAAACAAACATAGTCCGAGGAATTAGCCAATACACAACTAAAACCCGGATACACATGACACAGTAGGGCATATTTATAAATAATAAACAATAACACTTGTACATGTGGCAAAGCTACGAGCGGCTGGCTAGGCCTAAGTAGACGGCATAAGAAATGTTGAAATATACACAAAACACTGGAAATATCACAACAGGAACCACCGCCAACACACCACTGTAGCAAATACTTCCGGCAAAGGGAAGACTGACTCGGGACCCAGAAAAAACTTCACTAAGTGAAGAAAAATACAATGGGAACGTCAGTAAGCAAAGCTTACCTCATCAGAAAGATAAAAGGCAGCAATAATTAACGCGTAATGAAAGCCGCCTGCATCACAAGCTAACTAACTGTGAAAAAGTTCACATGTCCACAACAGGACCACGAGGGTACATCCGAAATAGATGCCCCAAACACACGACCCAAAATACACTGCACTGCGGGTAACCAGCCCAGGACACTCCTGCTACGCATATCCTAACATTACTCGATACATCCCGGAGTAAACAAATGAGAAAAAACTCACTAGGGACGCAGCAAATGCGGAATCAGCGGAGCGTGGGGAGACACGTCCGGGCAGGCTGAGCGCAGAGCAGAGAAGGAGGAATGACGCCTGAATCAGCGTCTGGTCAGAGATCCACACAAGTACATCCACGATATGATGGAAAGCTTATTAGATAGTTATTCTTATTTTGTTTTTGTTTTTATTTTTTACGAAGTTTTTTCGTAGTGAGAACCCAATTCATAATGACTGAAGCCATGAGTGAGGTCGCGTGCGCTCATGATGAAGGCTCCTCAGTTTTTAAATGCTCTGCGAGTCTGCGCGGTAGATTCAAACTACGGCGGATTAGTGTTTGAAGAGGATGCCTTATGTAATAGGCATGTTCGTCAATGATGGAGGGGCCACTAATAAATAGATAGAAAGAGAGTTGCAGAAGGGGAAGTGAGCGATAAACACGAACTATTATGAGACGGACTTAATTGGTTTTGAAAAGACAAGATACAGTAGATAGAAAGAGAGTTGCAGAAGGGGAAGTGAGCGATAAACACGAACTATTATGAGACGGACTTAATTGGTTCTGAAAAGACAAAGGAGACTTTTATATTGACTCTTTTTCATGTTATTATTTGTGTGCTAGAAGGATAATATTGTTTTCAATTCCATCGCATTAGAAATTATTTATAGATTACAAAAAGTCCAAATAAGACATAGTTATGTTAATGCATAAGGGAGTTAGTTAGATGCATTAGAGATAAATAGATAGAGAGAGAGTGGCTAGGGGCGAGCGAGCGATAAAATACTAACATATACGAGACGGACTTATGTTTCTGAAAGACAAAGGAGACATTTTTATTTACTCTCTTTTTCATTTTATTATTTGTGTATTAGAAGGGTAATATTGTTTTCAATTCCATCGTATTAGAATTGATTCATAGATTAAAAAAAGACCAAATAAGACATAGTTATATATATGTATAAGGGAGATAGATGCATTATTTCAGACATTCGGAAAAGTCCGAATGGCTGAAGTGTGAGTTCGGACTCGGCCCTTTCGGACTTTTGACTCTTTCGGACAGGGGTCTCCCCCAATTAGTCCGAAAGAGCGAGGGTTTACTGTATTTATTTTAATTGTATTCGCTCGTAAACTTGAATTAGGCAAGGACTTAGTTTCTGGGCTGGTCGACGCTCGTGTATTCAGGACGCCACTTTGCTTTTTACTTATTTTGTTTTTGTCATACGAGCCTTTGGCTCATTAGCTGCAGTGTCTTTTTAAAATTGTGTATTAACTTTGTAGCTTTGTATTAATTTCCTTAAGTTTTGAGTACTGTGATCGAGTCAATTTCGTAAAATTTAATTCTTCGATTGTACTCTCCCCAAAGATGTGCGTTGGCCAAGGGTTATTTTTCAAAGCCATATTTTATTTGTCGAAATTTTAGTTCCCAAACTTTATTTCCCTTTACTTTTTTGCTTTCCGGTAATTTTTTTGAGCAATTTTCCTTCAATTTCAATCAGTGTTAATTTGTTCATTAGTTTATCATAAATACGCATTGTAGGGAATAAATGGTTCATACCATATCGACTACAATATCTTCATGGGCGGGTGCCCAACCCCGAAAGGAGTTGAAATAGTGGAGCTATCCCCCCGCCAAAGGCGGCTTTCTAGGGCCTTTCCTAGCTGATGCTGAGAGGATTGGGTTCTAGTCATGTGGTGATGGGCTGGTCTACCCGAGTGAGAACTGAGCGATCTCTGCCATACCCATAGCTTACTCTGACTGTTCCTTTTACTTATATATCTTCTAGATCTCAAGTGGCAGCATCTTTTCCGTGGATTGACCTCCCTACTGCCAACCTAGAAGTTGGCAGATTGGGAGTCAAAGCGTCACATTTTTCCCTTACCCCTCAACGTTCCCTTCATAATTGCTGAGGGGCACAGGGCCTTGGGTGGGGTTTTGGTTTCCCGGGCGTTTCCGCACCCTCCTCAGCTCCCTGCCTTGGAGTGGCTTCGGTCACCCGGGCTTTGTTAGTGGTAAGCAGGGAGGATTTTGTGGGGGCGCTCGTTTATGGCCTTGGCCTTGCTCGAGACCTTGGGGCTGTTCGGCCAGACAGCCTGGGGAACAACAACAATATCTTCAGTGTTTACCATCTGAGTGCTCTATGTGATGGTGAAATTTTTAATGTTTTTACGTTAACAATTGAGAGTGCTTTGTCAATTTATTTGCCTTCAAGGCGTTTTATATTACGGTTTTGACAACCTGTAAGGGAAGGAAGGAAAAACTACGGGTTTGACAACCCGAAGGGAAGGAAGGAAAACTAACTATTTAGTAATGGTTCCGTAGTCAATGACGTGAGAGCCATATATATACTGTATAAGGGCTCCCCGGTGACCCCCGTGAGGGTCCCGGAGAAAGCATAACGCGACCCAAATATATAAAAAGTACATCCTAGGGTGAAACCCTTTACTTAGTTCCTAGGGAACGTCATTAAAAAAGGTAACCATTAGAAAAAGAAAGAAAAATTTTATGAGTAAGGGTTAGAAACTATGAATGTTGTCTTACTATTGTTACCATTGTTACCATTGCCAGGGCTTTGGTCATACCAGTGACAGGTGTTATCGGAAAAATGAGGATCCAAAATGCAACTTCTGTGCCGGTACTCATAACTCAAAAGACTGCACCAACAAGACTTCCCCCAAATGTATAAATTGTATGAGCTCCACATCAGTTACGGAGCCGCCAAATCATTTCGCCTCAAGTAGAAATTGTCCTTTAATGACAGCTCAGAGAAATAAAGTTATTGAGAACACCAATTTTGTAGGTTCAAAAAACTGAAAAATGCACATGGGAGACGGTTGAAACTGGGTCTGTTGAATGTTCGTTCTTTGCGTAACAAAATGGATCATATTTGCGAGATCTTGGATGAACGTAACCTTGATGTATTATGTCTCACTGAGACCTGGTTGTTCGAGTCAGATCTGAATATTATCCAGGCGGCATTGCCTAAAACCCATTCCATAATAAATGTTCCTAGGCCTAGGGGAGATCATCCGGGTGGTGGAGTGGCAGTTGTCTACTCCACATCTCTGGTGAATATCTTGCAAATAAGCCATAACCCAGCCCCTCTTTATTATGAACTGTTGGAAGTGGAAATAAAACTCCATCAACAAATTCTAAGAATGGCAGTTGTCTATAGGCCTGGCCATCGTGGCACAGATAGGGGTTTTATGGAAGAGTTTGGGCAGTTTCTCGAGGAATTTTCTGCTAAAACCGGAAGACTTTTGATATGTGGAGATTTTAATTACTGGGTTGACAGCCCTCATCTGAAGCCATTCTCTCCTGAGTTCCTTGAGTTGACTGATCAGAACAATTTTGTAAATCATGTGTCCCACCCAACTCATATCTTAGGACACACCCTTGACTTGGTTTTCTCTCCTGTGGGTTGTGGTGGTGTCCTGGATGTTGATGTTGAGAATGCTGACCCTAATACCTCTGATCATGCTTTGATTACTTTCAGCTTTGATTTCCCTAAGCCACTCACACATGAAAAAGTAATTAGACTTAGAAATTATAAAAATGCAGACCTAAATTTGGCTAGCAGTGAAGTAAAACAGTACTTGGGAAGTATTGATACTTCCAACCTTACTTCAGATGAGCTGGTGGAGGTACATGGAAATGCACTTAAATTAGTGTTCGATCATCACTGTCCAGAAGTAGAGAAGAAAATCATAGTACGAGATGATTCGCCCTGGTATAGCACTCGAGTTAAATTTCTTAGAAGAGCGCGTAGAAGAGCTGAACGTGAATGGCGGAAAAATAAAACAGACTCTACATGGTTGCAATATCTGTCAGCCAGAAGAGCTGTGGTCCACAAAATCAAAGATGAAAAGAAAGTGTATTATCAGGGAAAAGTTGACTCGTGTGGTAACGACCAGAGGAGGTTGGCTTCAATTGTAAACAGTTTACTTGGAAAAACAAGAGTCAGCTTAAGACCTTCTGTACCTGATGCTGAGTTGGCTGCCAACTTTGTGGCATTTTTTGCTGGCAAGATAACTCGCATAAGACAGGAACTGGATGATGCTTCTGTTGGTCAAGAACTTTTAGTTGTACTCCAACCCCGACACATTCCTAATAATGTCCTCTCATCCTTTCACTCAGTAGAGGTGGACATGATCTCGTCCTACATAAGAAACCTCAATAAAACATTTTGCCCGTTGGATCCCATAAATGTTTCCAAGCTACCAAGAGTCTATGATCACACATTTTTTTTTTTTTTTTTTTTTTTTTTTTCCTATATTCCAACTACTCCCTCTCGGGCATAGGCTGAGAGCCTGTACATTCCACCGCTCAACACGGTGAAGCCCGTGAGGTCTTGTTCCAGCCTCGGGAGTGAGACATGTGAAGCATCCATCATGGCTCGAAGCAGCTCCATCTCTGAAGCGGCCGGTTGCTTCGCTCAAGTGCTTCACCGTCTCATCCTCCAGACTCAGACCCTCACTCTCAGAACACCACCTATTGAGCAGTGAACTCACTAGGCATTGTCCCCCTGTAACATATTTTGAATATGGGAATATTCATACAGTGTTATTGTTATTCATACAGTTGAGTTTATTTCCAAAATAATTAATAAGTG
This sequence comes from Paralithodes platypus, assembly GCA_032716605.1. Lineage (NCBI taxonomy): Eukaryota > Metazoa > Arthropoda > Malacostraca > Decapoda > Lithodidae > Paralithodes > Paralithodes platypus. Next base: position 24,217,380 of record CM064533.1, read on the forward strand.
CTTCTCTGAAGGTAGCTTCCCACATTCTGAAAAGCATGCACTACTCCGACCTACTCTAAAGAAACCTGGACTTGATGTTGAGAACATGTTGAACTATCGTCCTGTCTCCAACCTGTCCTTCATATCAAAGATATTAGAGCGTGCAATACTTGACCAATTACAACCACTACTTCAGCAGAATGAAACTATCCCAATTTTTCAGTCTGCTTACCGACAGCATCATTCAACTGAAACAGCATTGATTAGAGTACATAATGATCTAGTTGAGAACATTTGCAATGGTGTGGCCTCACTATTGGTCTTGCTTGATCTCTCTGCGGCTTTTGACACAGTGGATCACGAGTTGTTATTGAGTGATCTTTATGATTGTGGTGTGCGTGACTCCGCTCTCTTGCTTCTTGGGTCGTACTTGTCAGGTAGATCCCAGAGTGTGATGGTAAATCAAGTGGTCTCGGACTCGACACCCCTGCAGTATGGTGTTCCGCAGGGATCAGTTTTGGGTCCTATCCTATTTATAATTTATATTAGCAGTTTGTCGCTTCTGCTTCGTGCACATAATGTCACCTTTCACTTTTATGCAGATGACACCCAGATTTATGTGAGAATCACAAATATAGTTGATATATGGAGTAAGATGACGGAGTAAGATGGAATTGTTGATGTCTGATATCAAGAAGTGGATGAGAGCGAGAAAACTTAAACTAAATGATGGTAAAACTGATATTCTCATCATCCGAGGAAATAGAAGAGCTGATGATATAGTAGGTGCCCTCTCCATCAATGTGGGTGGATCTCAGCTGCGACCGGCCAACTCTGTTCGAAATCTGGGTGTATATGTGAACTCCCGATTAGATTTCAAAGAGCATGTAAACCAGATAGTTAAAAGTTGTTACTTGCACATCAGAAATCTCTATTTGGTGAAGCCGTTTATAACCAGACGTTGCCTCCTGACGTTGGTTCACTCATTGGTCTTCTCTCGTGTTGATTATTGCAATGCCCTGTTGGTGGGTCTTCCAAATTATATTTTGAAGAAAGTTCAGTCTGTTCTTAACAGGGCCGCAAGACTAATTTTTGGTGTTCCACCTAGAACTCCTACTACATCTCTTCACATAGAACTGCACTGGCTGCCAGTAAGAGCAAGAATAGAATTTAAGTTGTGTTTGGTGACTTTTAAGGTTCTCAAATTTGGTGAGCCTAGGTACCTTGCGGAGCTGCTCAGGCGCCCACCGGCACACCATGGTGTAGTTGTGCGTCATGACAATGACCCTTTTCGTCTTGATGAACCATGGGCTTTCCAGCAGTCTTCTTTCTTTGAGAGGTCTTTCTCCTACATGGCTCCGAGGTTGTATAACAGGTTGCCGCTGTCCATGAGACAACTGAGTTCTGTTGAATGCTTCAAGAGACAACTTAAGACTTTTCTCTTTGAGAGAAGCTATGATCTTGAGAGAGGTGTCATGACAGATGGCTATAGAGTTTAGGCTATTTTGCCACTGCTAGTGATTGTTAAGTGTGTGTTGTATATAAGCCTTCTTTTGATGCATTGATTTTTGTTCTTTTTTCTTTCTCTTTTCGAGCGCTAGTGAAAAATTGGCGCTTATGAGAAATAAGTAACATGCTTATTATTATTATTACTAAATCAATTAGCGCGCCGTTATACAGTTCTTCCCTTGCACGCGTCTCCCAGCTGGACACGCTGGGGTTATACGTCCTTCATAGTACAAAGTTGCGCATGTGCATGGGAAGAGGGAGGAGGGAGGGCCGCTTTACGTCATTGACTACGGAACCATTACTAAATAGTTAGTTTTCCTTCCTTCCCTTCGGGTTGTCAAACCCGTAATTTAGTAATGGTTCTCTCCGTCAATGACGTGAGAGCCTAAGAATACCAAGATCGGTGGTTGGGACATCTCATGCTCAACGTCAAAGACTGAAGAGAACCAAAACTAACGGCTCGCGCTGTTGTAATTAAATAACTAGAATTAAGAAAAAGTGTAAAGTATAAAGGCAGGGTTTCTAATTAAGCCTTAGGAAGTAATAGAAATGATAGTAGATAATGTAGTAGAAGTAGATAATGATAAGGATGCAGTAAAACTTAATAAAAGAGCCACTATATATTGTAACACATAAGAATTGTACATACTGTAGTACTAGAATGATTTGTAAAAAAGAAAATCTATTCATACCTATTAAACTCACCCCAAAAAAGAATTTGTGTATTTATTAATCTAATATCTTGTATTAGAAATTAACCCTTAGAGATAATAATCTTATTAATGTTAACATTGAACAACACTTGTGAGAGGTTCTCCAGTTCGGAACACACTCCCCCCCCTCTGTTTTGTCGAAAACTCCTAAAAGTAAGTCAGTACTGTACTTGGTGAACCTCACACGTACTTGTAACATAAAACATGGCATTATTGCAATAAACAGAGATCAGTTAGGTTTATGACTAATTCTCATGGCTATGCATGGCACAGTGGGTCTCTTCAAATGAACCGAAAGATATTTGGATAAAAATGTGTGGTGAGATAACCAGACTCTAGTTTGCTTAATGTCTTGGATCGAGTAATTGTTAAGAAATCTGACTGTCGTGGCCCACTTTCTCACATCATGGGCCCTTGCCACTGCTGACGGTTCGGCTGTTTTGATAACGTCCACTAGAATTGAAGCAAGTTGACGTTTAGATAATCTTGATTTATCATGTGAAGAGATCCGGGAGTTTTGTTGACTGATGAGAAGCAAATAGGTCTATCTGTGGGTGGAATGGTTTTATCAGTTTGTCGAAGGTCTGTTGAGTTATTGCCCATTCGACTAGTGTGCTCTTCCCTCGAGGCAAGGTGTCTGCCCACAGATTCGCCTTGCCTGGAAGGTAAACTGCCTGAACTGTGATCTGATGTTGTAGAGCAAGGAAAAATATCTTCTCCGATAGCCTTAGGAGCGTGTGAGATTTCGTGGAACCTTGTTTGTTGATGCAAGACACGGCTGATGTGTTGTCCATGCGAAATGCTATTGCTCTGTGTTGAAGTGTATGTGCATGGTCTTTGAGGAAGAATAGAGGAACAACTAGCTCCTTGGCATTTATGTGATAGAGATTGAGGGAAGTCCAGCGACCTTGGTTCTGGTGACCCTCGGATGACTGGTAGCCCCAACCTAGGGCTCCTGCTGCATCCGTGTCTACCCATAGAGACGGAGGGGGATCTGACCAGTGGGCTGTTGAAGAAAGTGTCTCTGGTTTGATCCAAAAGCTTAGTAGTTTGAGAATTTGTTGAGGAATTGTTATGAGAGTATGAGGTTGAGTTACTGGAAAAGTCTTGTTGCCTAGCCAGATCAAGCGTTTCAGTCGAAGTCTGCCTAATGGGACTGATAGTTGAACCCAATTTATCGACCCTATTAACGATTCCCACAGACGTCTGGTAATCGTCTTTGCATGAAGTGTTCTGAATAACTTTACTGGTAACCGTCTGGCATTTGATGTCGTCTGTTGCAGGGTGAGAGATTGAGTATCCCAAAGGAGGCCTATCCAGGCTGCTCTTTGTGTCGGTACTAAGTTTGATTTTTCGAGGTTTACATGTTAGCCTAAATTGGTGACATGTTGAATGACTAGTAATGTGTGATCCTGGCACTGTTGGGGAGAATTACCTGTGATTACCCAGTCGTCTAGATAGAACAAGATGTTGATCCCTTGTTGTCTTAATGGTAATAGGGCTTGTTTGACTAGTTTTGTAAACATTCTGGGTGCTATGTTGAGGCCAAATGGGAGTCTGCGGAATACTACAGCTGTGTTTAAGTAAGGTATTGCTAGATATTTCTGGTATCTGTTGGCTATGGGAACATGCCAGTAGGCATCTTTCAGATCCAGTGTCATTAGCCAGACTCGGGGTTGAAGTGTTAATCAAATTTGTTGGATTGTTAACATTTTGAAGGGATGATTGACAATAAATTTGTTTAGAATCGATAAATCGATGACTGGTCTGAACTTTGGGCTGTCTCATTTTGGAACAAGGAATAAGTGAGACAGAAAGACTTTCGAAGTTATTGGGATGGTTCTGACGATTCCTAGTTGGAGCATCTCTTGAATAAGTGACTGCACATTGACCGGAACTGACAGTGTGTTTGAGCATGGGCGAAGGAAAGGTCGTTTCTTCCATTTCCAAAACAGACCCTTCTTTATTAGCCGTCTGGCCCAAGATGCTTTTGGCCATGCTGTGTGATTGGCTTGAAAGGAGCCAGTTGTGCCTTGGGATATTATATGATGCAAGGCTAGGTTGAACGAATCTATTTTTTTTAACTTGAGAAGGTTTTTTGATAGTTGGCCTGTTGTTGTTTGTGTTGTTGTGTCTGGGTCTGTCTGTATTGTTGCCTGTTTTGTTGTTGGTTACTTGCAAAAGAGGCATGAGCTGGTTGTTGAGATCTAAAAGATGTTTGTTCTCCAGAGTGGTTCTGTGACTGTCTAGGCGAGAAATTCTGCCTATTGGTAAATCTGGGTTGGCTAGGCCTCATACTTCGTTGAGACGTGGAATTGAACCTGCCTCGGTAGGTATGTTGGCCGCGAAAGGGCGACTGAAAAGACCCTCTGGAATGTGTAGGTACTGTGTAAGAAAGACCTTGTCTGCCTCGACTACTTTGGCCCCTGGGGAGTCGTTGTGATCTGAGTTTGAGAAAGTTAGCTCGATAGGTATTGACAGAGGGTTGTAAGAGTAGTGTAGATACTTCAGACCAAGTAGAGGTTGGTATTAATCTGTTCGAGTATAGGGGAGAGACCAAGATTCTTGTTTTGATATCTTTGGGCAGGTTCCTAGAGAGAAAAATGCGGATATCTTTTGACGGTTTTTGGCCGCTTCGAAAATGGCTGTCCTGACGTCTCCCGCTGTCATAAGAGAGTTGCTAAGAGAGGCTCTCCTGATGTGTGATAAAGCTGCCCTAGAGTTTGTATCCTGAATAGAGTCTGTTACCTCTCTCAGTTGGGATGTGTGTACATGCTTAGATTGATATGCAGGATTCGAAGTTGCATAATAAATCGTAGGCAGTGTCCACCATTCTTTAACTGCCTTCGTGGTGTAATGCATAAGGTGTTGATATTTGGTGTGAGCATCCTGGGTTCGAATCCACGGACTGCCACATGTGTTTGTAATATTTCATTAATCGATTTTAGGAGTAGAGTTGGTTGTTGGATAGAACATAATAATTGATATAGGTTCAGGAGTAATTTATCGAGAGGCCTTCCCTAGTGGTTAAGGCCCCATTAATTGCTCTTTCCATTCACATATGCATAGCCTACGTGAGTTGCAGTTGGGATGTGTGTACATGCTTAGATTGATATGCAGGATTCGAAGTTGCATAATTAGGCAGTGTCCACCATTCTTTAACTGCCTTCGTGGTGTAATGCATAAGGTGTTGATATTCGGTGTGAGCGTCCTGGGTTCGAATCCACGGACTGCCACATGTGTTTGTAATATTTCATTAATCGATTTTAGGAGTAGAGTTGGTTGTTGGATAGAACATAATAATAGTGTGAGTGAGTTGTCTGTTTAACAAAAAGTTGGATAACAATCTATGGGCTTTTTGTCAAAGTTTACAATCCTTCTCCAGCATGCTCTGAGTAGGTGTAGATAAGAGAGGGTCTGTTAAATTTTGGCATACAATTTTCGGGCCTCTCAAAAATTCCCAGAATTCTTTGGGCAGAGAGTCTGACATGTACACGAAAAGAGATGCAAAGTGGTGATCCTCATTAGGAATCTTCGTAGTTGAAGAATCATAGGTACTCATAGCAAATTTACTGGCTTCCTCTGCCCATTCTGACCACGGACCATAACCAATATCAGTGATTTCTAGCATTTGATTTTGTGACTCACCTAGGATCGTGGTGCATCCAGTTGTGCAAAGGGAAGAAAGTAAATTTAATGCATCGTGGCCGTCTGATTTTTAAAACTCTGACCACGGTTTGAAAAGTTTAGTGGAAGTAATGGCAGGAGCTAATTTGTACACAAAAAATCTAGTATCTTGTGTTGATGGGAAGGGGTATACTAACACATCCAACACCCTACCCTCTTTATCCTTTGCTCGTAACTGTCGAAATTCATTAATTTCGACTGACCAGTCTAGTGGTACTGGGAAAGAATCTGAGGAATCTGAATGGGCCCCTATTGGTGTGAGGATGGGTACTTTTGTCCCATTGACGAGGAGGGCCATAGAGAAGAGGTAGGGTTTTTTTTAGGAGGGTCGGGATCAATCTCGAGAGCAGTCGGTGTAATGGGAGACAAAAAAATAGGTTGTTGAAGCAAGCAGCTCTGTTGCTTGGGCTGAGTAACTGGCTGTCCAAGAGTAATATTGGAAGATGGTTTAGGTAGAATAGGGTTGACTGCTAAGGGTATGGTCTGGTGGTCAGGTTTGGTCAGGGTGTGAGAAGGTGTTTTAGAGATAGCTTGCAACACCCTGTCTAGTTTACTATCCATATCTTTAGCCACTAGTGAAGCAAACTCTTCTAGGGATTCTTGAACTACATTAGTAACATATTCTTTAGATACGGAAGTATTATGAGACACATCTCCTTCAGATGCCTGTGAAGGATAGAAGGGTCGTTCATGGCTATGTTGACCTTGGAACCAAGGGTCATCTTCCTCATAAGATTGATAGTTAGGGAACCCTTCAAAATCTCCTTCACCTGGATCTTCTGGGTAGGTGTCATGCAAATTATCCTGTGAATTTGAGAGATAAATTTTTTCGTCTACTCCTTGACCTGGTGTTAACTGACTATCTAAAATTTCAGGCATGTCAGTTGCTAGTATGTAAGGTTGTTGAGATATAAGTTTGTTTTGGAGAGGAGTGATTGGAAGATTCCGTCTGACTGGTGAATCTCCTGAATGGTGAATATCAGCGTGAACAGTGATTACGGCTGGATTGATTGATGTATTAGTCTGCAAAAGTGGTTTAATCTGAAAGCTAGGTATGGAAGACTGAATTGACTCAAGAGATTGTTCTGGATAAGGAGTTTCGAGAGTTTCATGTTCTCTTAAAGCATTGGCTTGGTGATCAGAGTCCAGATTAATTGTGACAGCTGTGCTCGTATCAGACTGAGGGGAGTTACTCCGAGCAATTGTTTTATTTCTTGAACTAGAGCTTGATGAAGATTTACGTTTCCGATCGGATGAATGTTTAGTCTTAGAGGGGGTTACTGAACGGCTAGTCCTCTGAGAAGGGGGAATAGTGATCTTCAAAAATTCAAGAGCTTTCGGGCCAGCCAGAGACGGAACCTGTTTGAGAACCTTTGAAATGTAAGTCTTGATCTCTTCCCATGCAGATAAAAGTACTTGTGTAGCAAGAGATTGATCTTGAGGGACACTATGCTCATGGAATTTGGTAACGTAGAAAGAACATGATTGGCAGACAAGGGTATTTCAAGCTGCGTTAGTGCGATCAATGCACGGTACATGAAATAAGCATTGATTATGTGCTATTAAGGGAATTTGATGACATCCCTCTGTTGAACACCCCTGGATGTGTTCCGGCGGTGGTGTGGAGGGATGTTGTTGCAAAGACGCCATTCGCTTGGAGGAAGGACCTGGAGTGGCGAATCCCGGGAACTCGCACTCGTCCTCCAGCGTTAAGTAGGACCTCGAGTGTAAAGGTGACAACCCAGGGGAGATTCCGTAACCTGAGTTGGGTAATCTATCGTTAGTCTTGGTTAAAGTTGATTATGTCACAATTGTTGAGAGAAAGAATCAACCCTGGAATCTTGTAATGCTGATTTATGCTAGATTCCTATTAATTATTGAATACAATTCCCTTTAACCCTCCAGCCCCGGCTATGTATTATATATATATTCCTCGAAACCCGGGTGTTTTGGCCGAAAAACGTCTAGGCTAGGCTACCGTATAATCGTTAATCAGACTGCTTCCCGCATTCCCGCGCATCCCCAAGCGTAGCTGTGTTATTTACCTGTAGAATGGCATTAAGTAGAGCTCTCTAAGTCAACTGGTTGAGCTGTGATGATGATTTCATTGGAGATAACTTTATGGCCAAAACAGCCACTTTACACCACTTTTCGATACTTAACAACAACATACAGGCACACACGAACAAGCGACGCTCTCCTTCTTGTGGCCGGAGATGAGGGGCGTCGGTCCAGCCGGCTGTTGTTTACATGCGTCGGACCGACGCCTCGCACACGAAGCTCACAGGCTTTCAACCACTGGGCGTTCAAGAGGCCTTCCGGGTACCTGTTATATGCTTTTTTATGGGCGTTCAAGAGCCCTTCCGTGATGAGAGGGTTAAGTGTGCCACTGTGTGAAAATTAAACATGGAAAATTCTGGTATCCCCTTTAATTTATAGTGACCTTATTGGCTAGTGGTAATTAAAAAAAAATGTACTAGTTAAACCAAGTAGTACTGTATATTGCACATAGGACTAATAACTTCGAATGTGCAATTTGGATGTTCAGTTGATAACCTGGATTTTTTTTATTGTACCTGTATTGTGTTAATAAGAGTTAGTTTGTACTCACTCGTGTTGATACGAGAAGTTGGAATTTGGGGCGGAGTGGAGGCGAACAGGGCCTCTCACTCCGGCTTCCGGTGGAGGGTCTGGGTGAGGAAGGAGTGCTGGTAACTAGGGGAACACGAGAGCTCCGGCTTCTGTCAGTCTCCAGGCAACCGGAGTGTGTCCAGCTCTTCCTTGTCTCGTCTGGATAATAATAAATATTATTAACTACTAGAGTTAAAAAATAACTTATTTTATATTGAGAATTACTAGAGGCAAGTGTATAATATTCAGAATTTAGATGACTGATTTATCTCAAACCCCCTGTCAAGTTTATCCTTGTTTTGATATTCTAGGTTGTTAGTGAACCGGATAAAATATGAATCTTTAACCCTCCAGCCCCGGCTATGTATTCCATATATATTCCCCGAAATCCGGGGGTTTTGGCCGAAAACGTCTACGCCTAGGCTACCGTATCTTTGTTATTCTGACTGCTTCCGCATTCCCGCGCATCCCCAAGCGTAGATGTGTTTCGTACCTGTAGAATGGCGTTAAGTAGAGCTCTCTAAGTCAACTGGTTCAGTTGTGATGATGATTTCATTGGAGATAACTTTATGGCAAAAACAGCCACTTTACACTACTTTTCGATACTTAACAATAACATACAGGCACACACGAACAAGCGACGCACTCCTTCTTGTGGCCGGAGATGCGGGGCGTCGGTCCAGCCGGCTGTTGTTTACATGCGTCGGACGTACGCCTCGCACACCAAGCTTACAGGCTTTAAGCTCATGGGTGTTTAAGAGCCCTTCCGGGTAGCTCGGGTGTGTTTTTTATGGGTGTTTAAGAGCCCTTCCGGGTCTGAAGGGTTAATATAATTGCTCCCGGAGTTATCGTAGCCCTCGGTGACCCGGAGTTAGTAAAAATTTGTGAAGGAAAGTTTCCTAATTCCGGGGCCCCGGAGATTCCGTGTGTATATTTTTTGCGGGTAGTATAAACTAGTGTCTCTTAACAAAGAGGACCCAGATATCAGGCGGAGTTAAGCACAACCCGGAAAAACTCCGAGTGCCTGATAGGTTTGAGGTGTATGACAAGGCACCTTGTATCAGTAAAAAGGTAGGTAAAAATACCCGGAGTTTCGTAGATAAAAACTAGAGAACTCCGGCAGAGTAGGCACCAATAACAGATATACAAATGATGCCCCATCCTCTGCCTACTCTGCTACCCCCCGGACTTCAAAAAGAACACGGGGATCTCCTAGTAACCGGAGATATAAATAAGCCCGGTCTAACACTAACCGTCCTAAAAGGACCGGAGTGCGACTCCCAAAAAGGGGCCCAACTGAAGGTTGGTTCGTAGCTTAAAAACATAAAAACTTGCAAGGATAGGCTACGTTGGCATGTGTGAAAAATAATTACATGTAACAGTATCATAACAGAACAATATAACTCCGCTTCCGCAATAAGACAGAAAATCTGGAAGGTACAGAGACTATGAAGACGTAAGAAATAATCGTCTAAAATTTTGTATATATAAAGTGCAAAATAAAATACATCGTAAAAACTTATTAAAATGTAACATTAAAAACTCAATGGCAAGAAAACATCAAAAGAATGAAATTTGAAGCCCCTAGAATTTTCGATAAGAAATTACAGAAAATGTGATCGCCCTCGTCCGCCATTAAAAAGTAAACGAACGCGCGACGTTTGGAGAAAAGTTAGGCTATCCGTACGAAAAGTTGAGACGAATAGAAACGACGATTGATCAAAAATATACTAATAATGGATAGTTAGAATTAAGAATATTGAATTTGGAGCTTGGAAAAGCATAAATGGACTATAGGCCTAGGCCTAAAATTGGCGACTGCTAAAGACAACTAACGAAGTCTAAACAACTGAAATCGAGGCATTCTAACTAACCTGGCTTACATAACATAATGTAATAATATAAAGAGGAAAAGAAAGAAATATAGTAACTAATAATAATAATAATGTATAACGATAATGGTCGTAGCATGTGGTGCGTCCCATGGAAGGTGTCAGCTCTCTGGAAATGCTCAATATAAACATACATATCTATGATGCCTCCTTACTATAAGATAACATACACTCACCGAGAGTTAGCAGGAGGCGGATCAACGATGAAGAGTAGCATTTCTTGAAGCACTAAAACACGCACATCCTTCCTCACGGGACGCGACCACAAGAAGGACGTATAACCCCAGCGTGTCCAGCTGGGAGACGCGTGCAAGGGAAGAACTGTATAACGGCGCGCTAATTGATTTAGTTAGACAACATAGTTTCTAACCCTTGCTCATAAAATTTTTCTTTCTTTTTCTAATGGTTACCTTTTTTAATGACTTTTCCTAGGAACTAAGTAAAGGGTTTCACCCTAGGATGTACTTTTTATATATTTGGGTCGCGTTATGTTTTCTCCGGGACCCTCACGGGGGTCACCGGGGAGCCCTTATATATATAAGGCTCTCACGTCATTGACGGAGAGAATCATTACTAAATTAATATTTATTGGTGGCTCCTGAAGTCAATGACGTAAGAGCCTATGAAAATATGGCCTCGTTCCGGGGTCCTCAGAGCCCGGGTTAACCTCGATCACGACGGTCGAGAACCAAGATCATCTTAGGGGGTACCCCTAAATCATTCCCAAGGTACGTCATTGGGACGGAGCCACTGAAAAGTAGAAAATAAAAGAGAAGAATTAACACAGTTTGAACACCGCACCTACGTGCATTCTGATCTTCCTCTGTTTTCCATACCCTGCCCACTATTTCCACCTCTCAGGTGCGTTCTCTAATGTATATATCAAGTTGAGCATGTGTATGGGAAGGGGATGGTGGGAGGGCAATTGTCGTCATTGATTCCAGGAGCCACCAATAAATATTAGCTTTTCCTTCCTTCCCTTACGGGTTGTCAAAACCGTAATTTATTGGTGGCTCCTTATGTCAATGACGTAAGAGCCTAGAATATCACGACCGGTGGAGGGACCTTCATATGCTCATGCTCATCGAGCTAAAAAACAAGAATCTATTAGGAAGACCAAAAACGAAAACTGTGACATGTGTTTAAATATAAGAGTATAGCAGTAAGAAAAAGATGTATAAGGCGGGTACCATTAAAGAAGCCTTATCTCAGAAAAACAGAACTACATGTACTGAGGTGTGAATACTGGTAATCGTATATCACAATATCAAAATTAAAATAAAGTTATACATTGCAATAACGTAAAGGTATTGCTATGTAACAGATCTAGTGCAGTAATAGCACTCCTGTTATCCATTTCGGATTGTGTGTCCTGCCACTTGTCATGGAACTTAACACGCCCCCTCCTTTTTCATTTAAGGTGGATGGTAGGACACACCTTCTATTACCTTACAACACTGGTAATAAAAGCATTGAACAAATATATCTATCTACTTATTGGCCTCAGTGGGCATGTTCCAGCCCCAATGCTATGCTTGGTAATTTGGGTCTTCTCCAGATGTACTGACAAGCATATGGTTAGGAACTTCTTGCTAGATCCTGTCTGGGTTGTATCCTCTACTGAAAAACCAATGGGGAAAACTAATGGTAGTGGCCCATTTGTGCATATCATGGGTTTATGCAATCAACTGAGGCTTAGCTTCCTTAATTTATATCTGCAATAAAGGATGCTAACACTTTCTTTCCTACCCTTATTGAACCTTCTGGATCAAACCACAATTGTGCCTTATTCCTAGGATAACGGACTTAGAGTAGGTATACAGTGCCAGCCGTCCGGCTGGCTCAGTTGATAGCGTGCCTGATTCCCATCTTGAAGGTCTCGCGTTCAATCCCCGCTCAGATTGAAAAGTTTTTCTGGGACACAGCCGGCGGTTACCATCTCCCCCATGAGCAAGGGGGATGGGTAATGGTCTCTGGTAGAGTAAAGAAAGCCAAGCGCTTGTGAATCCTTGAAGGAGGAGATACGGGCGCTATATAAGTAACCAGAAGATTATTATTATTATTATTATTATTATTATTATTATTATTAAACAGGGCATAGAGCATGGAGTATCTTTGCTCTTTTCAAGGCAGGAATAAAGAAAGGTGTAAGGATATGTTCCTGGTGCTCATTTTTTGCGATGAATCTGGTGCAGTAACCGTATGTACAGAATCATTATTAGGGGCAAAACATAGACAGTTAGTAGACTTTGCCATGGCTGTCAATTCTGAGACCCTATGGCCGGTAGCCAGGGTCATCAGAGACACACACTTTTTTAGTTTCTTGTTTATATTTGGTCTCACAGAATAAGACCTAGACTGTGACAAAGTTAGGACCTTCGAGATTGACCAATGAGGAAGCAAATGACGATTTGGGGCTCTGAGCTTAAAACAAGCCTTCATAAAACCCTGTTCGTCTTTCTGGAGTAAAGATAAACTAGTAAGCGTAAAGAAGGGTATCTTTTATGCCGATACTGTACGTGGTTTATAAGTGTGTTCACTGTTAGTTTTTTAAAATCAATTAAGTAATTTAGGTGCTTCAATAACAAAGCAACCGATGGAGACTGCTGGTCTGACTCTGCGCTCTAAGTTGTAAATTGTTTACAGTGTGAACTATACTGTCTTAAAGTGGAAGCTGTGTATTGACTTGTGAGTGTATCCGTGACTTCCTTGTCGTAGGACGGTAGCCACTTGGATTTGAGAATGTGCACATAGCAAATTTGAGTGAGGTCTGCAGGTTTCCAATTTCTTTCAAGTGGAAATAGGACAGGGGGAGTTGCAGAGGTTTGTTATACTACTGAGTAAGTTGAGTGTGTCACACCTGAGTAGGCCACATTGGAGCAACCAGGACCACTTGATCCTGGAAACGACCTGAGGTGATGAATGATTCTCACATCATAAATCTATGTCCACCTGTTCCAATTCACTGTGAGGGCATCTGGGCCCCCTTCTCGTGTTATTTGATTCCGAGATATGTAAGACTGGACTTCGTTGAATTACGAGATGCAAAACAGATCGGTTTGAGGTGAAAATGGCAGACTTAAGTGGTTGAATGCCTTTTGTTTGAGCCCATTCCGCTGAGGTAATCTTTCCTTTGGACAGAGCATCCACCCACAGATTGGAGACCCCAATTGTGGAATGTGGTTTGGGCTAGAAAGAATATATTTTCCAATGAGATCCTGGAGAAACCTGGACTGGGTGGGGACCTGTTTCTTCCAGCGAATTACAGTGGTCATGTTGTCCATCCGGAATGTAATTGACCTGGAGGTCAATGACATCGCATGAACTCTGGGAAAAACCGTGGAACTGCTAGTTCTTGGGCATAGACATGACACTGACTTAATGTTGTCCATTTTCCGTGATTCAGATGACCTTCCGTCGACTGATAGCCCCATCCTATCAGACTCGAGGCGTCTTTGTCCACCCATCGAGTGGGAGGTGGATCTGACCAATGTGTCACTGATTCCCTTTGCCAGAGATTTTACCTACAATGATGTAGGAGTGAGATTTGATTTCTCTAAATTTACTCTGAGAATTCAACTTTGCCACATTTGCATGACTCTCAAGGTTTGTGCTTGGCAATGGAATGGAGAAGACCACGGAATCATCCAATTTTTTATTTTTTTAGGTAAAATGGTATTTTCACACCGTCCTTGAGTAGAGGGAGAAGAGTTTGTTTCACTTATCTTGGTGCAAAAACTGGGAGCTATGTTCGAGCTGAAAAGCATTCTGGTGAACATTACCGCTTTGTTTCTGAATGAGACAGCTAGGAACTTTTGGTTCTTCTTTGCTATTGGGATGTGCCAGTAGGAGTCTTTTTAGATCTAGAGTAATTACCCAGACCTTTGGTTGTAGAACTAGCCTTACTTGGGAAATACTTAACATCCTGAACCTCATATTGTGAATTGATTTGTTGAGGAGGGACATGTCTATCGCATGCCTTAGTTGTAGCCTGTCCCTTTTTGGGGGACGAGAAACATGCGGGATAGAAAACTGGTATGCCTTCTGGTACATAAGTCACAACATTGTCTGTTAACATTTGGTTTATTACTGTTTCTAACTCTAAAAGATAGTTGAACATTGTTGGAGTAAGCTCTGGGGAGGGGTTTTACTAACCCGAGCCATGTAAGGACCTTCTTTACTACCCTCTTTCGCCCAAGATCTCTGAGGCCAATGAAGGAAATCTTTCCTGAACTGGCCTGTCTGATGTAGGACCAGTTCTCTGTTGATGGACTCCAGAAAATTTAGTTTCTTGTACTTTAGGCAGGTTGGTGAGGGATGGAGGGTTGATGGTGAACAAGTGGTCTCTGGTGTTTGGGGGCATGTTGGTGCACCCCGGCCTATGGACTGGTAGAGTCCTCTGTTTGACGAGTTATCCCTATGAGCCTGAGATGTTTGTGGAGAAAGCTTAGAAGAGGGGAATTGGACTTTTCCACGCTGTGATTGAGAACGAGAGTGGAACTGTCTAGGGTGTTTCAGCTTGTTTGCAGAGACTGCCTAAAACGCAGCTATCTCAGGTCTTAGCAACAGAGCATGAACCTCATTCCAGGTCATTTTAGGGAATCAATCTACATGTGAACAGAGGTGAAAGGAGAACTCGAGTAGCAATATCTTTGGGCATATTCTTGGGCAATTTGATGCGCGGATCCTGTCTAGCTCTAGCTGCCTCAAAAATAGCAATATTGACATCCTTAGTGGTCATCAGGGAATTAACACGTGAAGTTCTTCTGATAAGAAGAAGTGCAGACCTGGAGTTTGTTCAGGGATAGAATCTGCTACTTGCCTCATGGCTTGTGCACGTTGTTGCTGTGTGATAAAATTTGACAGCAACCTATGGGCTCTTTTGGCGCACTCTAAAGTCTTTGTTAATCAGTGCAGGGGTAGGTGTATTAATCATGGGGTCACTAGCTGGTTTACAAACTCTTTTTGGAGATCTGAGATATTCCCAGAACTCTTGGGGAATAGAGTCGGAGTTGTATACATACATAGTGGCAAATTGGTGATACTCCAATGGGAGTTTATGGAGGGGGCATCACCCCAAGAACAAGGCCAATTACTCTGCCTTAGTCACCCATTAAGCCCATGGACCATAACTTAGAGTGGGTGCCTCCGAAATAGGAGTTTTTGTTCTCAAACATTTTTTGTGGAGCTACCTACGGACTTTGAGAGATTAGAGAGATTTAATGGTGTTATGTCCATCCGCCTTATTCACATCAGACCTTGGTTTGAAGCGCTTACCCGAAGGCACTGTGGGTGTCTGTGTGTAAGTAAAGTACTTAGCATCCAGAGATGGGAAGGATTTTATGATTACGTCCAGCAATCGGCCTTGTGCATCTTTTGTATGTAGATGCCTAAGCTAGTCCGTTTTAATAATCCACTCATTTGGTATTGGCACCAAGTCTGAATGACCTGTGTCAGCATTAGTAGGTGCTATCCTGGTAATTGTTTCCTGTATCAAGATTCACCAATTAGTAGAGGGGGAGGCTTCTTGAACATTTCATGAGCAGGTTGTTTAGGCTGGACAGGTAAATGAGACAGTGGAACTGTGTCTGGTATGGCATGTTGTAACATGAGCGGAGCAAGAGACCTACTTGGAGATCTCGGATAGCCTTATCTAAAGACGTAAATTTCTGTTCCATTTTGTCTGTCAACTCATGCATAGATTTTAAGAAAATACCTGAAGTTCACCAAACAAGCCACCAGGCGGGCTCTGAGTAGGGACTATATCAGGAAACTCTTCTTAACTTTGTTCTAATGGAGAACCATGGCATTCATTCTCACTCCAACCCTCCTCCGTATGGTTACTGGTTTCCAAATCATAACACTCTACCATAGAATTTCTTATGACCAAAGGTTCTGGGGTATCTTTAGGAAGCACTTTTTTCCCGTATTACCCCAACCGTACTGTAACCAAAATGTCTGGAGTTGCCAGAGAAGGATCTAAACGAACAGATAAGTCCGTAGAAGGCTGAACAGGTGATTAGTGTATGGGTTTATGTACTTCAGTTTCCATATTGACCTGAATCAGTTTAGGGTGAATTAATGTGGGTGGAGCAAGCAACTGGGCTTAATCAGATTGCTGTTCAATAGTATCAGCTAACTGTACTAGGGAAAGTGGAGGGGGACTGACACCCTCATAACTTGGATCAGTCAAGGAAGTAGATGAGACAGGTAATTTATGTATTTTGATGTAACAGGGTTAGCTGGGTGACTGACCACATTAGACAATGTCAACAGTCTGGGGATATGTGGTGTAGAATGCAGGATTTTGAAATCATGACTGCGAGTCGAGTCGGGGAAGTTTGGTACTTAGCAGGTCGTCTTTTAGTTTGAGATTTGCTCACTTTCTTCTGTTTATTTACTGGAAGACTTTGAGCTGGTCGACCTATAGAGTTGTTGTTGTTGTTGTTGCTGTTCCCTAAGCTGCCTGGCCGAACAGCCCCGAGTCCCTGAGAAAGGCCATGGCCACGATCGGGCTTTCCCACAGAGCTCTCATGGAGTGTAGATTGTGTTGTTGGCGTAAGTGGTTGTGTGAAATGCAGTCTTCTATGATGCGTTTAATGGTATGGGGTGCTGTGGTACATCCCGGGCAGGCGTCGACAACGGAGTCATCCAGTCTCTTCTGATAGCTCAGGAGAGCTGGATGGTGTCCGCATCTCAGCCTGGCCAGGTGGACTCTGTCCTCGCGGAGGATTCGGAAGGATGGATTTCGGGAGGTCGTGCATGCAGCTGCATGTTGTCTGTGAGTGAGTGGATGGATCGGTGAGAGATATGAGTATGGATGTGCTTCTGGAAGTTGGTTCGGGGTGGGCAGGGAGGGAGAGAGGACAATAATTGTGTGATACCGTGTGCTGGGTGTTGTTTTGATATTTCTTGGTGTCTGTGGGTGTGTTGCCATGTAGTTTAGTGGGTGGTCTTGGTTCGTGGAGGCTGCTGCCAGGAATTGAGTGCCTCTCATGTCCAGATGGTCTTTGACTTTGAGGATTTTGGTTTCTTGATGTAGGTGATCTGTGGGTGCAGTAGCTGTGCAGCCTGTAATGATCTTCAGGGCTTTGTTTTGAATAGTCTGTAAGGTCTTATGATGTGTTTCAGCTAGGTTAGAAGCCCAGGCTGGGCTTGCGTATTCCATCACTGATCTTATGTATTGTTTATATACTGTGGTGGTAGTTTCTTTGTTGTGTCCAAATTTTGTGTGAGCAAGTGACCTGAGGGCGTTAAGTCTGGGTGTCAGTTTCTTTTTAATGTTTGTGGTGTGCTGTTTGAATGTCATATGAGTATCATATGTTACTCCTAGGATTTTGGGTGTGTGTGTGTATGTGTTAGGGGTGTGTTGTTTATGGGGAGTTGAGGGATGTATTCGTGTTCTCCTGTCCAACTTGTGAGCAGGGTTGCGGTGGATTTGGCTGGGGCTAGATTAAGTCTGTTTGTAGTGCACCAGCCATGTAGTGTGTAGAGATAGGGTTGAAGGAGATCTGTTGCTCTTTTTGGGTCATGGTGTGTGCATGTGAGTGTTATGTCATCTGCATAGGAGGCTAAGTTTATTTGGGGCATATTGGGTGTAGTTATATCGTGCATGTACAGATTGAAGAGTGCGGGCGATAGGACGGATCCCTGTGGGACTCCGTTTGGAAAGTTTCTGATTTTAGATGACTGACCGGCAAAAGATACGTGTGCACATCTGCCTGCTAGGAAGTTGGCCAGCCACCATTTTGTGTTGTTGTGCATGTTTGTGTTGTAGATTTTGTTTGTTAGGTTGTGGCGGGGGATGGCATCGAAGGCTTTACTAATGTCGAGTGTGGCTAATAGTGATCTGTGTGGTGGTCTAGCTGAGTTGATGCCGTCGAAAGCTCTTTGTGTAAGGTCTGTGAGAAGAGTGTTTGTGGAGTGCAGTGGCCTAAAGCCATGTTGTGTTGGAGCTAGGGGTAGGTCAGGTGTAATTAGTTGTAATACTAGGCGTTCCATGACTTTGGAGGGGGAGCAAAGGAGTGTGATGGGGCGGTGCGAGGAGGGTAGCGTGGGGTCTTTGTTGGGTTTGGGGAATGTGATGATGATACCATGCTTCCAAATGTCTGGTATTGTGTTGTGTGAATAGCTGTAGTTTGATATGTTAGTGAGTGTTTGTATGCCTTGTGGTCCCAGGTGTCTGAGGTGTATGTTGCTTATGTTGTCTAGGCCACAGGCGGGTGAGTGCTTGAGATTGTTGATGATATGCTTTGTCTGGTGATTGGTGAAGGGTGTATAGTCAGGGTCTGTGGGGAATTGTCTCTTACGTCGGATGACACGTCGGTCGTCTTTGTGAGGTTTTAGGTGGCTGACATGTGAAAAGTGATTGATGAGTGTTTGCTTGTTGTTTACATGAAGGAGTAGAGTCTGTTGTTGTGATTGCAGCATGTGATTGTGTTGTGTTGCTGTTGGAAAGTGTGATGCTGTTTAGTGTTTTGTAGAGTTTTTTGGGGTTTGTTTTGTGATCAAGTGTTTGTAGGAAGTTATTCCAATTTAGTTTTTGTTGTTCTTGTATTTTGTTGTTAGTTTGGGTGTTGAGTGCTTGAATTTGTTGTGTGATATCTTGTGTGTGGGGTGCTGGGGAGTGTTTCAGTATGTCGCGTTGTCTGATGAGGTTTTGAATTTCTGGTGTGAAGTTGGGGTTGTGTCTTTTCTGTTACCTCTTGGAATGTGTTTCTTGTCAGCATTTTGGATAGTTTTATTGAGTATGTGTACAGCATTGTTGATGTTAGTGATGGGTGTACTGTTTAGAGTTGTGAAGTGTTGTTCTGTCTCATTTGTGAATGTTTCCCAGTTAGCTCTTTTATAATTGGTGTATGTGTGTTTGTGGCTAGCTGGGGTGAGTCTGGTTTTGGTGGTGATAATGATCGGGAGGTGGTCAGAGCCTAAGGTTCTGACCACCCTCCAGGATGTTGTGGGGGCGAGTTCTGGGGAGCAAAAGGTGATGTCTGGAGATGACCTATAGAGTTGTAATAGAGTTTGGTAATAGAGTTGTTAACATGTGGAATGCACTGCCCAGAACAGTAATTAGCTCAGAAACAGTTGAAAGCTTTAAGTATAAGTTGGCTTCCCATATGGGTGATATGGGCTGGGTGTGAATGGGAGCTGCTTCATGTGGGCCGCATGGCCATAAGCAGTTTCCCACGATCTTATGAAATTGGGGTTGGGTGTGACAGGGATCTGCCTTGTGTGAGCCGATCGGCTTTTTGCAGACTCCCATTTTCTTATGTTCTTATGTTCTATGTCTTTTCCTGCTAGATCCAGACATTTTCTTGTCAGATGGGGAGGAGCTAGGGGTAATAGAAAAGGATATTTCTAAAAAGCTTACATACTTTACCTCCATAATACCTAGAGGTTTAGTTTAAAGTACAGTCGAACCTCGCATGAGCGGACCCCTGGGGAACGGACTTCGGTTTGTACGGACCAAGAGACGAGATCAGACAAGCGCCCTAAAGTCCGGACAAATCGGGCAAAAGACCGCTAATTTGAAAGTTGTCCGGTAGGTGGCGGGTCAGGCGGGTGACGCGGCAGCATTTTCCCGCCGAAAAAATCAGTTTGTTTACAAGCAACATACCGCTCGCTTCCACCCATCGTACCCGTGGATATTCAGTGTTTTAGTGCTACATCATGCCTCCCAAAACCCCCAAGACCAAGCGTGTGAACCTTAACGTTCAGCAGAAGCTTGAGGTGCTTCGTAAGCTAGAAAAGGGATGCTCTACGAAGAAGATTTGTGATGATTACAGGATCAAGAAACAGACAGTGTCAGACATTAAGAAATCGAAAGACAAGTTGAAACTTTATGCTACCTCATATTGTGTTGATGCCGCAGCCAGTAAGAGTGGAAGGGTGCAGCCTAGAAAGTATATGAGAACTGCAAGTAACAGCCAACTAGATAGT
This sequence comes from Paralithodes platypus, assembly GCA_032716605.1. Taxonomy (NCBI): domain Eukaryota; kingdom Metazoa; phylum Arthropoda; class Malacostraca; order Decapoda; family Lithodidae; genus Paralithodes; species Paralithodes platypus. The sequence goes on from CM064533.1 coordinate 24,237,730, forward strand.
GCGGTAATGAAGTGGTATGTCCAGATGAAATCGAATGGACATTTAGTCAGAGGTGTGGAGATACTGGCCGCGGCAAGAAAACTTGCTACTAGTTTGGACATTAATGACTTCAAGGGGAGTGATGGGTGGTAATGGCGTTTTCATAATCGCCATGGGTTATTTAATGTGAAAGCCCATGGCGAGGCTGCAAGTGCCGACACATCTACAGTTGAGCCTTTCCGCCTAAAACTCAATAAAGATGAAGGGCTAATCTCGTCGCAAATATACAATGCTGACGAGACTGGATTTTATTGGAAATCCTTGCCCAAGAACACCCAGGTGCGCAAAGGGGAGGAGAAGACGCCTGGGAAAAAAATGAGCAAGGAACGTTTGTCGTCCTTGCATTGTGCCAATGCAAGTGGCACTCATCGTTTGAAACTGGTAGTGGTGGGTAAATAAAAAAAAACAAGGGCGTTAAAAGACGTCATTGGTCATCTGCCAGTTATTTATTATAACTCCAAAAAAGCATGGTTCACGGCAGCAATATTTACTGACTGGTTTTTCAATTACTTCGTCCCAGCTGTAAGAAAATACCAGGAGGAAGTATTGAAAATTGCACGGGAGAATGTGAAAGCCATCCACATTCTGGACAACGCACCTGCCCATCCCAGTGCCGAAAACCTCATCAGTGCCGACGGGAAGATTTGTGTGATGTACCTGCCCCAAAACACTACTTCAGTGATCCAGCCTATGGACCAAGGTGTAATAAGTGCCTGTAAGCGCCGCTATACCAGACGCTACTTGGATGAAGTGCTGGTAGTCCTGGAGACAGAAGAGGATTTGGAAGAAGACACCCGAGGGGCCAGGACCAAGGCTAACATCAAAAACTATAACATCCGGTCCGCCCTGTACAACCTAGCACAATCCTGGCAGGATATGAAGACATCCACCCTCGAAAATTGCTGGAAGAAACTGTTGCTGGGTGAAGAAGATGCGAGCTTCGAGGGGTTTGATGGGTTTGAAGCCCAGGAGTTTAGGAGGTTGCTTCACAGTGCTGGGGAGAAAGATGTCACAGAGGATGATGTCCGGGACTGGATCGAGGAGAATGAGAGTGACCCTGAGTATCAGTTGCTGTCCATGGACGACATTGCAGCAGAAGTGACCGAAGGAGACAAGGAGGAGAGTAGTGACGACGAAGTGGAAGAACATCAGTGCAAAAAGACCAAGCTTTCTACCCTGCGCAGCTACATTGACGCTATCATAGATTATACAACCTACGCAAAGTGCGATGAAGCAGGGGCCTACTACCTTTCTAGAATTAATGAATGGGGACAAGAGAATCTAGTTTCCTTTAATGCACAGAAAACCAAGTACATTCAATTTTCTAACCGACAGAATCTCACTGACTCCCATATATTTTTTAATGATGTAAATATTCCCACTTCCCCTAGTATTGACATTCTCGGTGTAACATTAACTACTAACTTGAGCTGGACACATTATGTTAGAAGCATTGCTAAGAATGCCTCTAAAAAACTGGGACTCCTGTACAGAGTTCGAGAATTCTTCACTGACGAGCAGTTGGCCGTAATATATAAAAGTCATGTGCGCTCTCAGATGGATTACTGTTCACCTCTGTGGGGTGGAAGTGGAGTGGTTGCATTGAGGCATTTGGACAAAATTCAAAATAAAGCTATTAGATTAATCAATAACCCTGCAATCACACAGGACCTTCCTACATTAGCCATACGAAGAAACGTTGCATCCCTTGCATTATTCTACAGATATTTTCACAGCAATTGTTCCGAGGAACTTGCTTCAATTGTGCCGCCTCTCCACATCTTTCCCCGTAGAACTAGGGCAGCTGAGAGCGCCCATGAATTTACACTTTCTCCTCCACAATGCAGAACTTCTGCTTATCAGAATTCATTTATCCCCAGAGCTACTACTCTTTGGAATTCACTTCCCTCGAATTGCTTTCCACAAACTTACAATCAACAAATGTTTAAATCCAGTTGTTACAAACATTTTATGAATGGAGGATGCCTTTAGGCACATGGACCTTTTTGTTTTATCTGTGTTTTTCCTTCCTCCGTTCATTGTCTCTTAAAAAAAAAAAAAAAAAAAACTATGGTCACCTGAGGATGCTACGGGAAGTTATGATTAGAGAGCAGCACATGGGAGGAAAACAGGCCAAGATGCACTCCTTCTTCAGTCCACGAGTGCCTTCCCAGCCCGGTGCCAGCGCCCCTCCACAGCCTAATGACACTACATGGCACATTAGAGACGCGTCTGGCGGCGGAAACAGATAGATGGAACTCCACCTGTTCCAGTCTGTCACCAGGGCGTCTGGCCCCCCTGCCGGCGTTATCGTCCGGCGGGTGAGGTACAGTGGGAGTTTGGGAGTCTCCTTGGACGCGAACAGACCCACTTGTGGATGGTAAATCTCTGCAATCATTTGGTTGAAAATGGGTTGCTTGAGCGCCCATTCTACTGTTGTGTTCTGTCTCCGAGACAGAGCGTCTGCCCAGACGTTTGCTACGCCTGGGAGATAAGATGCGTGAAGATGAATGTCCAGCCTGTTGGCTAGAGTAAAAATCTCTTCTGACACGTTTAGCAACTTCCGAGATCTCGTTGACCCTTGTTTCTGAATACAGTGAACCGCATTCAGATTGTCCATTCTGAAGGCCACCGACTTGCCCCGTAAAGTAGAGCCGTGAGCCTGAAGGAAATATAAGGGGACTAGTAATTCCTTGACATTGATGTGGGAGATTTCTAAATGGAACCAAAGCCCTTGACCCTGGTGCCCTTGGTTTGACTGAAAACCCCAACCTATCGTTCCTGACGCATCCGTGTCTACCCATACCGTCGGCGGAGGAGAGGTCCATGACATTACCGAGTGCAACATTTCCCTCTTCGCCCAGACCGCTAGTAAGTTGTGGATTAACTTTGGTATGGGCCATAATTTTTTCGCCGGCAATAGCGGAAAATATCTGTTGCCCTCCAATATTAAACGCTTTACTTTCAACCGGCCCAACATTACAGTTAGTTGAATCCAGTTGAGAGAGCCGACCAGAGACTCCCAGATTCTGCGTGTCGTAGTCAGACTGTGAAGGAACCTGAACAGTTTCCTGCGAAATCTGTTTAGATTGTCCACACTCTGACTCAGAGTGAGAGCAGCTGTGTCCCAAACCAGCCCTATCCACTGAACTACTCGTGAGGGAACAAGGTTTGACTTTACCAGATTTACCTTGAACCTAGAGTTTTGACATGTTTTAATGTTATGTTGACATGATTTATGCATACTTGCTCTGTCTCTGCCACCACCAGCCAGTCGTCTAGGTACCACAAAATCCTGATCCCTTGTTTTAACAATGGCATCAGTGATTGCCGGACTAATTTCGTGAATAAGCGAGGTGCCAGGTTCAAACCGAATGGCATCCTCTGAAAAACATAAGTTTGATCCCTGATCCGTAAGGCCAGAAATCTTTGAAATCTTTTGTTTACCGAGACGTGCCAATAAGCGTCTGTCAGGTCTAAGGAACACATCCAACCTCCCGGTGGAAGTGTTAGCCTGATTTGGTGCACTGTTAACATCCTGAATGACTCGTTGTGAATGTGAAGGTTCAGATACGACAGGTCTACGACGGGTCTCATCTGAACACTGTCCCTTTTGGGAACCAAAAATAGCTTGGATGTGAAGACTGGGTAATTTTGAGGGACCGGGATGATGACATTCTTGGCCATCATTTCCATGACCAGTGACTCCACCTCTAAAGAAACTAGATTCGCCGTTGTCGGCTGACGTAAACGAGGTCACCGGAGCCACTGCCAAGTGATGCCTTTGCGTGCCACCATCCTTGCCCAAGTGTTTAACGGCCATGCTTGGTGAAACGTTCGGAATGACCCAGTTAGCAGACAAGGGTTCGCCGGCTGTAATACCCTCGGATCCACCCGCCTTAAGACCGGCCCCGGGAATGAGAGAGACATTAGTTTTTTGATGGTGATGGAGGTGGTGGTGGTGGACGCTTCGCCGGCTGGCTGGCGTTGGCAGAAGACGTGCCCTGACCTGGTTTATTATAGCCTCGTCCTTTCTGACCTGTAAACTTACCCTGTTTGTACCTGTACTGACCTTGAGTGAAGGAGGACTTAGGTAGATGAAAGGGCTTAGATCCCCCCGGCTGTGCTTTTGCGACTGGCTTGGGTTTGGGGAAGTTAAAGGCAGGTTTCTTAGAAGGGGCGGGACTATGTTTAAAGGACTGAGCCATATTAAAAACGGTTCTCCACACCTCAGGGGACATTAAAGAGGGAGTGAGCACTGGTGACATGACCACCTGATTCGCAATACGATCAGGAAGCTTCTGTACTAAGGACATCCTGAGATCTTGTCGTGCTCGCACCGCCTCAAGCAAGGCTGTGCATATGTCACCCAATGACTGAATTGACGACTGAAGGAGCAGTCGCCGAGACAGTTCAACCGATCTTCTAGCATCCGCGTCTGCGATTGCCTGAGTGGACCGGAGCATCGATTTAGCCACCTGTTGCGTCACAATGTACTGTGAGAACAGTCTAAATGCTTTCCCCCGTAGCCTAAATTCTCGGTCTAGGTGAGTAGGGGTAGGGGTAGTGAAAGGGTCCTTGAGTTCACATAAATTGATTTTGGGGGCAGCTAAGAAATCAAACAAAGCTGAAGGGACTCCGCCGGCAGAACACACTGGCATTGAAAACCAAGAATGACTATCCTGAGGGATCTGGTGGGAAGTTTTTGAGGTGAAGGTGGTCGCAAAGTTCTGAGCCTCCGTCTCCCAATCCACCCAAGGTCCCGGACCCAACTGCCCCACCTTCAACACTGGATTAGCGGCTGAGTCTGTGACAGTTTGCAAATCAAGTTCTGGTGTGAGGGTTGACAGTGTCTTTATGTCATTAAAACCATCGTGCTTGGACCAGTCAGAAAACAGTTTCGAAGCTGAGGCAGGGGGCAGGGCAGGTTTAGCAGTATAAACAAAATAGTCCTGGTGATAATAATTAGGAATGGCCTTAACATTAACATCTAGTACATTCCCCAAAGTATCCAAGGCCCTTAATTTTTTAGATTTATTGCCTTGTATTACCCACTCACGTGGCACCGGAAGTTCCCATGACAAGGTAGGTTGAGCGACCTCTGGATTAGTGGGGATCAAGTGAACCCATGACTCATCTGGGCCGTACAGTAAGGGAATAGCTACCTTTCTCATAGGTGCTTTATCTAAAGGGGGTGGATTGACATCCGTTATAACCCTTACATTCGAGGTAGTCAGTGCCGCCGTAGCAGGCCTAGTGACCACCGATGGTGATATAGAGGGAGGGTAAGGGATCTGAGTCAAAGCAATAGAAGTCATCAGAGGCCGGACGTTAGAACCTGTCATAGGAGCTCCCAGGTCCACTGTAGGAGTCTCCGGCTGTTGGCCAAAAAATTTAGTGAGAGCATTAACTAGCAGCCCATCTATTTCCTCTGCTGTGACAAATTTATTCGATGATGAACTCAAAGGTGAATCATTACGATCCTGTGCGGCGTCTAAAACTGACCCTGACTCCTGCACTTCCATGTCTGAGATGATAGATACATCGTCTTTGTCATCCCGCTCACCACGAGAGGATTCCGCCGAAGCCGGAGTCTCATCTTGTTGTAAAGACAAGTCAGGAATAGATGATGGGATCGCCGCGTCCCGGTGGACATCAGCCACTGTTTGTGTAGTTCTAGCCATAGCTTGAGAAAACTGCCAAACACCCATGCCTTGGCCTGCACTCCCTTGGGAGTCTGAAATACCCTCAATTATGGAGTTCCCACTTGACTCTGCCAGTGGACGATCACTGTCCACTGAACTCTCCAAATCTAGAGTTAAAATACTAAGAGGTAAACTATCTTTTGGTACTGGTACTAAATTCTCCCCATGAGATTGCACACTAGCTCTGTCGGGGGTAGAGGTATGACGAGAGGCACTAGACTCCGGTGAACGCCGGGAGGCCTTTCGATCATGTGAGTCCTTCCGGGAAGATTTGTGGCTACGGTGCGACCGCGAACTGCTCTTGGGTTTAGAGGATTTCTCGCTATATC
>CM064533.1:24243902-24394261 GCA_032716605.1 Paralithodes platypus
CCTGGCCGAACAGCCCCAAGGCCCCGAGCAAGGCCAAGGCCATAACCGTGCGCCCCCACAGAATCCTCACTGCCGACCACAATAAAGCCTGGGTGACCGAAGCCACTCCATGGCGGGGAGCTGAGGAGAGTGCGGAAACGCCCAGGAAACCAAAGCCCCACCCAGGGCCCTGTGCCCCTCAGCAATTATGAAGAGAAAGTTGAGGGGCAAAGGAAAAAATGTGACGCTTTGGCTTCCAATCTAGGTAGACTGGGAGGTCAATCCACGGAAGAGACGCCGTCACTTGAGATCTAGAAAATATAAAAGTAAAAGGAACAGTCAGAGTAAGCTATGGGTATGGCAGAGATCGCTCAGTTCTCACTCTGATAGACCAGCCCATCACCAGTGCTTAATGTATTCTATGTTATGTCATATATGATGTTGGTGGTATAATGTAATATAAGTCGGCTGAAGGTAGGCAAAAAGGGCCAAAAGGGGGACTTTGGGAAAGTGGCTGGAACGAATTAATTAATTCCCATAAGGCCTGTTATTTCTAAAACACGGTTTTGATATCCACTGTACGTACAGAGTACGAATTAACCGTGTATACCAAGACCTGACTGTATATGGTAAATATGACAATTTTCGTCAGAATAGAAGCTAATACCTTCGCACCGTGGGCACTTTGAACTGTCATAGCTTCGCATTTCTCGAGTTAACACTTCAAATACACGGGGCTGTTCGGCCAGGCAACCTAGGGAACGACACCATTAACACTTCAGATACGGGTAAATGAAAGTCAGTAAGTGAACGGCAGCTACACCCTTAATTCAACTATTTTAAAAGCAGGAAGTGAACTGCAGCCATACCCTTAATTCAACTATTTGTTAAATAAGTGTAGTGATTTACCTGGTGGCCACGCTAAGTCCTCCAAGGCAGAAGTGATATCTAGAATGTTGTGTCCCCCTCGTACAGCCTCCAGGAATAGTGTCACCAGAGAAGTGTGACAGTGCCCAACAAGACCTGTAACAAAAATATATATTTAGTAGTGGCTACGCCATTAATCATATAAGGACTTATTTAGCCTATAGGCAAAGATGGAAGACCCCATACGCCTTCCAACAAAAATAGAACCATCTTCATAGGAGGCACTGTGAAATTACCTATGGGATGTCATTTGAACGGATGCCACTATGAAAATATAGTAAAAAATAAAGGAATAATATAAATAATAGCCTAATAAAAAAGGAAACAAATTCCGTTGAATATGTTAATTAGTTAAAATAAGCTGAGTTACTGTGATCTTCCAATGGGTCTGCTGTCAACAGGTGGCGTCGTGCCGCTGCCCTTGCTCTACGGGGGTTCTTTGTTGGAAGGCGGTCGCCCTGTCCACACGTTTCTATTTTCTCTGTGAATATCCCCACGTTGGTATTCTTTCACCAACTAGTCCACCCAAGAGAGTTGAGTTACATTTAGGCAGCTTAGAAGTGCATTAGTAAGAGGGTGGTGAAGGAAAGTAAGAGAAGAGTAGATGAGGAATTTGGGAGGAATCTGAGTGTAAAATGGAGGGAGAGTAAGAAACTGTTCTGGAAAGAAGTCAAGAAAGTTAGGGAAGGTAGCAAGGGAAACAGTAAGGGTGTGAAAGATAAGAATGGGAGAATGCTAGCCGAGAAGCAAGAGAGAGTCGAAAGATGGAGGGAGCACTTCAATGAGTTGCTAAATGTAAGGAATGAAGAGCCAGCCAACATAGCTGGATATGGTATGGGAGGGAGAAGAAGAGAAGTAGTGGAGGAGGAGGTGGGGATCAGGAGGTCAAAAGTGTGGGAAGCCATGAAAAGAGTGAAGTTTGGGAAAGCACCAGGAACAGATGGAGTATGTGGGGAAATGTTGAGGTATGGTGGTGAGATAGTGATCGAATGGGTATGGAAAATGTGCAAACTAGCATGGGAGAAGGGGAGTGCACCCGATGACTGAAAGACTGGCATAATAGTCCCTCTATATAAGGGCAAAGGGGAAAGAGGAGTGTGTGGTAACCACCGAGGAATATGTCTTCTAAGCGTAGTAGGGAAGGTATACAGTAGGGTAGTGATTGAGAGAGTGAGAGTGAGAACGGAGATATGGATAGGCGACGAGCAGGGAGGTTTTAGGAAGGGAAGAGGATGTGTAGATCAGATTTTTACCCTGAATTGTGTTGTGGAGAAATATCTGGAGAAGAAACAAAAGGTGTATGTTGCCTTTATGGACTTGGAGAAGGCCTATGACAGAGTGGATAGAGGTTTGTGGAAAGTACTTAGAATATACGGAGCAGATGGCAAGTTGCTGAAAGCAGTGAAGAGCATGTATGAGGGTGCAAAGGCGGCAGTACGTGTGGAGAGTGAGCAGAGCGAGTTCTTTGACCTGAATGTTGGTTTGAAACAGGGGTGTGTGATGTCCCCGTGGTTGTTTACTGTATATATGGATGGAGTCATGAAAGAAATACTATCAAGAGCAGTGGATGTTGGTGTATCGCTGAAAAAGGGAGAGCGGAAGCTACCTATACTGCTGTTTGCGGATGATACAGTTCTGATGAATGGGAGTTGCAGGGTCTGGTAAATGAGTTTGGAACAGTGTGCAAAAAACGGAATTTGAAGGTAAATGCGGGGAAGAGCAAGGTTATGGTCTTCGAAAGGGGTGAAGTCATAGAGTGTGAGGTGAAGCTGAACGGTCAGGCTATGGAGATCGTCAACGCTTTTAAGTATCTGGGCAGTGTGTTGAGTAAAGATGGGACTATGGATGAAGAAGTGCGGGAGAGGGTACAACAGGGGAAGAGGGTTGTAGGAACACTGAAAGCAGTAACAAGAAATAGGGTGGTCAGTATGGAAGTGAAGAAGTCCTTGCATGACAGTGTGGTAATCCCGACACTGACTTACGGAAGCGAAGCATGGACGTTGGTTGAGAGACTCAGACCAAGAGTGAGAGCAGTGGAAATTAATTACCTAAGAAGTGCGTGCGGTAGTTACATGGAGGGATAGACAGACTAATGAGGAAGTAAGAAGGAGGTGTGGTGTGGAGGTAGATGTGCTGGAAAGTGTGAAAAGGAACAACTTGAGATGGTTCGGCCATATGGAACGTATGGAAAGCGAGAGAATGACGAAGAGGGTGTATGAGAGCGAGGTAGAGGGACAGAGAGGGAGAGGTAGACCGAATGAGAGGTGGAAGGATGGAGTGAGGAAGTATATGAACGAAGGCGGTGCTGGTTGGGGGGAGGGGCGTCGACTGACCGGGGACAGAGGTGCATGGGGGCGGTTCGTTCGTGGCCACCCCTTCGGGGATCACGGCGTCAGGCAATAGATAGATAGATAGATAGATAGAAGTGCATTAGGAGTGTTTTTAAGCTAATTAGGATATGTTGAGTGTTATATCGTGTGAATCAAATGTTATAATGTGTGGATGGCCATCGCCTCCCTGAGTATAGGGTCCCATGCCTGTCCCCCTGCTGTTCCAGTAATATATTTTGGGTGCAGCCAAGCATTCCCGGTTTTCTTTTACACTAATTTTCTTAGCTAGCACAGACTCAGCTTTGTGTGGAGGAATTTTTGTAATTCTAGGCTAATATTTTAAGGTTCTTCTGTTATGGGGTCCACATGCTACCTCTTTACAAAGGTAGCTTGTGCTGGGCTTTTCTACAGTTCAGATATTTTCACCTAACAGAGCAATTTCTTTGATCTGAATGTTAGGTTAAAGCAAGGGTTGGTCATGTCCCCACGGTTGTTCAATATATTTGTTAGTAGTCTTGGCAAATCCAACGTCAAGGCTATTAACCTAATTGCAATGACGACTTGTCTATTTTGACTGCTATGTCGTCATTCCAACCGCGGTTAAAAAGAAAACGTCTAGAGTCTACTCCTTATCTTGCTCTAGGAGACGTTGTACATTAACCAAAACTACCACCGAAGGTGAAAAAAGCATAGAAGAGAAGAAAAAGGGGTTTACCTTAGTTACCGCTTAAGGCCCATCCTGTGTTCCGTCATGTGCAGATCCCTGTCGAACGTGCGCATGAGCGACCCTCTCTTGTTATCATTTTTTCACGCGCTCCATTGAATGCAGTCGCTTTTGTTGTGCTCCTTTAATTCACCCTGTTTAGGTTCGTTTCGGCTTATCTGGCCTTCTTTTTTGTTAGACAGATGTTACGTGATCTAGGGCACACGTAAATGGGCTCCTCAGTGTGTTTAATGGAGACGCGTGTGGAAATAGCTACCGAAGGTACGGGGGCGCCTGGCGTTCCTCGTGTGTTTTTCATTCCTTTCTCTTTTCATATTCTTTTTTCCTGTTAGTCTGGGCCTAGTTTAGCTTTTAGCTTATTTTAGCCTAGCTTGTTTCTCATTCAGGAATTGCTATGCCCCTATGAGTTTTCATATTTTCATAGCCTAGGTGTACAGTTGGTTCACGATCTGAGATTTCGTGGTGGCGGTGCTGTTTGTAGGGTTTGTGTCGGCCGCATTATTAGCGTTATTCCCGAGTCCCCCCTTTCGAGCCTTCACTGTGTCTCAAGGGCCTGGGCGCTTGGTGGTTCGTGATATCCTGGGGTACCCCACGGGGGCCCCTCCCTCACACCACAGGGTTTTTCGCCCCTGACACATTCTCCTCACGGCTAGGCCACCCTTTTTCTCGCCAGTTTCATTTACTGGTTTTTGTGTTCCCTTACTGTTTTCACCTCCATCCTTTCATACCCTTTTGCCCAATCCTGGGGTACCCTACGGGGGCCCCTGTTTGTGCCAAACCACCCTTCCTGCCACTTCTCCTCATGGGCTTTGCTCTATCTCTGTGGGTTGGGTGGTTCCTAGGGGATGTGCCTCCTCTCCCCTGGTGTGTCTTCCTTGCCTCTCCCTTGACCGGTTGAGTCAGGATATTATCAAGGAAGACACTGCTCAGCTTGATGGCCATCGTCGCTTGGAGTTCATAAGGAGATGACGCTTTTTTCTGGGCCTCTTTTGGTATTTCCTAGACGCTCCTCTCGCTTTTTCGGCGCCGGACCATCTCGGCCGGTCCCGCAAATTTGCGGGGTGCTCGATTCGGTCCTCTGGGACATTTCGGTTCCCCGCAAATTTGCGGAGATCGTTGGGGGGGGGTCCCGCGAAATTGCAGGAGGGTGGTGTCGGTACGGTTATGCCTCCATTGGCCCGCAAATTTGCGGTAATAGTTGGCTTTCACTATTGACTTTTGTTATGTCATCTTGTTGCCTGATACTATATTGGTATATGCACTTTACTGGTGTTATAGGCCCTGCATGTAAGATGTTGAGTGGTGGTTAACACTTTCTCCATCTTTGCAGGTTCTGCTAGTGCTCTTCCGCCTCGGCCGCCCTCCTCACCTACCTCTGTGCTCCCAGTTTAGGGTGAGTATGGATACCTGTTTGCATGTGTGTTCCTGTTTCCCCATGCTCCTTCCCTGGTTCTTCTTGGACATTCTCTCCACTTACTCCTTCGACGTGCTGATTATGGTGTGTGTTCTTCTAGTGCAGGTAGGCTGCCTTGCTTTCGCCTTGGTTGTCGCTCCCCGTGCTTGGAGAGCCACAAGTCCTGCTTGCGCCACTCGCTCTGTGTGTCCTCTACGGCCTACCTCCCTGCTCTGTGTGGCACGTGTCTGGCCCTGGTGGTTGTGCTGCTCCATGGCCCTGGTTCCTCGGCGGCGGCTGTGGCCTCCTGCTTCCCTTCCGTCGGTGTGGACGATGGTCTCCCGCCACATTAGGACTGTGGGCCACCGTTCCCCGGCCTTTGTTGGCGACCGGATCCGCGTCGCCCTGGGTATCCCTGACCCGACTGAAGGCCATTTACCTGGCCCTCTCCCTGCTCGGGCCCTCTCCCCTGGGTCCCGCAGCCGGTCGTCCCATCGTCGGGGGGTTTCCCCGGCTCCGTCCACGCTCTCTCGCTCGCCTCGTCGTCCTCCTGATCGCCTTGACGACGCCCGTCGCCCTCGTCATGGTTCTCGCCCTGAGGCCGGGGTTAGCGGCTCTGCCCCTGTGCGCCCTCCCCTGGCCTCTACGGATAGGGGCTCTACTCCCTTCCGCCCGCTTCCCCAGCCCAGACGACTTCCTCTTACGTTGTCCTCTCCGCGCGCGGTTGTTCATGCTGTAGCTGGCCCTCTGCTCCCTCCTCCTACACTGTCCAGGAGGGTCCGCCTGGATGTCGTTGCTTCTCCTACTTCACCTGCTTCAGTGCCTATTCTTCCTTCACGGTCTCGTCCCACGGTGGTGGTCCCTCCCTCCTCCGCCTCGGTGTCGGGCCGCCCTGTTATCTCAGCCCCGGGGATCCTTGCTCTGTTTCCCCCCGCGGCTCCTGGCCTCCTTTCACCCGGCCAGCCTTCCCACTCCCGTCGTCCTGCTCCTCCTCATTCTTCTCTTCCTGACCTTCACTTACCGTCTCGCCAGGGGGGTACCCCTCCTCTTGCCTCGGTGGGGTTTCGCGAGGTTTCGGGGTCCCCTTTCTCAGGAGCTGATGTGTCGCTGGAAGAGGGGAATGGTGCTGTTTCCCCCTCGGGCGTTCGTGATCGGGGACGAGTCCCTCAACGGCGACACAACCGTCGTCGCTCGCCTTCCTTGGGCCGCGACGCTGCTGGTTCGTGTCGTGGGTCTCGCTCCCGCTCACGCTCGCCCCTGCGGGCCGACCAATCTGGGGGGGGGGGGTAGCCTCTCTCGGATCAATTGTCGGCTATGCAGGGCTGGGTTGTGTCACGCTTCGACGGGCGCTTGGAGTCGATGGAAGACTCCCTCTTCTCGCCCTTCTTGGCGGTGCCTCACCCTCAGCACCTCACCCTACCTACCCCTGCTATGGTCCCCCTCCCTTCTGCAGGCCTACGCTCTGGTCAGACTTCAGCCGCCCTGACATCCTTCCGGCTGTTCAGTCCCTGGCTGTGTTGACGGGTCTGTCCTCCTATGGGACAGGTTTGTGCGACGCCGGTACGCCTGGCTTAGCCGTCATGCTCGGTCACCCTCTCCCATTGGAGGCCTGGTTTGCTGAGGCCTTCGACTTCACACACCGATCCGTCGACGGCTCTCCTTCCGTCCCTCCCCCGGAGTCGTCCCTGATTTTGCCTCCTCTTGTGTCTGTCGGCGGGTTGGACGGCGCGTTCTGGTCCTGGATGAGCGCGCCCGTTCTTGAACTTTGTTCTATTGCTACCCCGTTCTTCTCTCACCCGGATCAGCCCTCTGTCGCCAAGGTTTTTCCCTTGCGACGGAGGGTGACGGACTTATTGTCTTGTCTTTAGGTTCCCTCCAGGCGTCTGTTCACCACCTGCGGCTTTTCGAGGCGTCTGCGCCAGGCGATCTTCGCGAGGGTTTGGACCGCGTTCAGCGGGTCCACCTTCGGCTCGCGGTGTCTTTGGTTCCCGAGCTGAAGGCGGTTTTGTGCGCGGCAACTCGGCACCGCACGACGGTACGGTCTTCGTTCTGCCGGCCGGCCCCCTTGGTTATTCGTCAGGGTTTGTTGTACTCTGCGCTATATACGTCGGGTTTTTTACGCAGGATGCTTGGGAATGCTCCGCTTCTCTGTCGGCGGCCCCTGCTTCCGCCACACGACGCCGTGCTGTGTCGTTACGGACCCTGCTTACGTCACGCACCGACGCGCTGTGCCGCGCGCGGGTCTTCTCAGTCCCGTCCTTCTGCCGGTCCTCTTCGGGGTGCTGCTGCAAGTGCTGCCGCCTTGCACGGGCGCAGGACTGGGACGTTGCTGGCCAGTGCTTCGGTTCCGCCTCGCACTTCTGTTCTTGCCCCTTTCATCCCCTCTGTGTCGGGGCTGGCCGGCCTTCCACTTCCGGCCGCCTTTCGAAGGGGTCAGCCCCGCGCCGGCCTTGGGTTGGGGTGGCCCGCCCTTTTCGACGAGGTTGGGGGGGGCGCGGTAGAGGAGGTCAACGTGGCGCTCATGCCCGCACGGCCCGTACCGGGGGTACCTCCACGTCAACACAATGTGTAGTTCTCTGGGTCGGCCTCCTTGTTCTCCTTCTCGCCTGGGCGTACCGGGTCGCTCCCCTCCTCTCGGGTGCTCCCTCGGGTTGTTTTCGCCCTTGCGCCCCTCGGTAGCCGCGAGGGACGTTGGGGGCGGCGGGTTGCGCGGAGGGGTCTCACCTGGAGGTGGACGTCCAGACCCCCACTCCGCTCTTGTCACCGACAACGGCCCATCTCTTCAGAGGTGGCCCACGTGTTCACTTCCATGCCCGAGCTGGGTAGCGTCGAGGGAGTTGACCGCCGGTCACCCGGTTTTCCTCTCCCGTGTCTTTCTGGTTCCGTCGCCGACCTGCGACGCGATGCGACCGGTGGTGGATCTGTTGGCCCTCAACGGGCACATCGTGCACACACGGTTTCGGATGCTGCCGGTACCCCTGGTACGCCTGGCCCTGTGCCCTCTGTCGTGGGTAGTGTCGCTGGCCCTCCAGGATGTGTCTTGGCTCGTTCCTCTCCATCCTCGCTTCCAGCGATTCTTGGCCGTTCGGACTTCCGATCGTGTGTTCCTGTTCGACGGCCTTCCCTTCGGTCTCCACATCGCGCCGCAGATCTTCTCCGCACTGGTGGGGCAGGCTCTGGGTCCTCTCCTCAGGAGCGGGCTCCAGCTCCTGTTTTCCTTGGCCGTTTGGTTGGTAGTTTCCGACGCCCTAGGCCTGTGCATTGGCGCCGCCCTCACAGTCGTTCGCGACATCGCACGGTTAGGGTTCCCCTTCGATGTTCCCAAGTCACGCTTGACCCCGTCGCGTGTCGTGCCATGGGTCGGTCTCGCATGGGTTTTGTCCGGCGCTACGGTGACCCGGGGTCTGCCGGCCGCGGTGCACCTTCGGTGGACGGTCCTCGCCGTGTTGCACTCGGTCTCCCTCCCGGGGTGGCTCTGGGACTCGTTCGTGGGTTCGCTGCATTGGGCCGCTCTGCCCCTTCCCTTAGGGAGCCTCTGGCTACGCCGCCTCCTCCTCATGGGCACCGCGGTGTTTCCGTTGCCCCTATGGATCGGCTCCTGCCGCTCCCGCGTACCGTTCGCCGACGCTTCGGTCGCTGGGTTGCTCGGGGCTCGCTCTCTGCGGCTGTGCCCTGGACCGACCCCCCCGCCGACGGTCTGGGTAACCACAGATACGTCGAGCGAGGTTGGGTGAGGTTCCCGATCGTACCTGGGACGTCCACTTCCCGGCAGATGGGTGGGTCTCCCTCCTCTTACCTGTCTATGCCCTCGGATTGTTGGTTCCTTTGTTCTTCCTGCGGGACCACGCGCTGGCCCTTCGGGGTGGGTCGGTGGCCTTCGGGTTGGACACTCAGACAAGCTGTCCCCTGTTTCCTTATGCGGGGGTCCTCCAGGTCGTTGACTCTATTAGGGGTCTCGGTGGAGTTGTTCTTCCTCGCGGACCGACACCCCTTCTCCTTGCATGCCTCCTCCCTGCCCGGGCCTGCCACCCTTTGGGCGGCCGCCCTGTCGAGAGGGCAGGGCGTTCTTGTAGAATGGGCGATGAAACGGACTGTGTTCGCCGACCTCGCGGCTTCCTGAGGTGTTCCGGAGGTCGCCTTGTTCGCATCGGGGGTGCCGCGCCAGTTGCCTCTGGACCTCTCCCTCCGGCCTCGCGCTCCGGGGGGGGTCCGGACGCTTTCATGGTCGCCTGGTACAGGTGGCGGTCGATATCCATTTTTCCGCCACCAGACGCGCTGTTGATGTGCCCAGTCTTCGCGAAGCTGCGGCTGTACCACGGCTGCGTCTGGCTCCTCGCGCCTCTGTAGCCGGCACGGACTTGGTCCGCCCGGTTGCCGCGGTGGTGCCCGGGTCCGGTCCCTCTACCTGTCTCCGGCTTCCACTTGGGCTAGGTTGGGGTCCTGCGGACCTCTTTGGCCTTCGCATCGTGCTTGTTCATGAGGCACGGTGGCTCCCGGTCCCCGGCCGGGCCCTGACTGACTTCCTGCAGCGTTCCTGGCCGTCTTCTCCTTGGGGGCCTTACGGGTCCCGCTGGAGGTTTTTTACTAGGTGGCTACAGGCCACTCGCCTGCCAGTTGGCTCTCCTTCCCTCGTCCTACGCTCCTTGTTTCACCTCTTCCGTACACGTCGCTTTCCAGTCGACGCTATACGTACCCACTTGTCTGCCGTCCGGGGGGTTCTTTGGGTCCGTCGCTGGGCTGGTCGTTCCGCCACAGGTGCTGGATTCCTTCCTGACGGCTGCCTTCCGGGATTGACCGCCTCCGCGCCAGGTCTCTCCGCTGTGGGATCTGGGGCGGGCTCTGGTCCTTCTGGCTTCCCCCACGTATACAAGGGCCGCTACGCCGGTTCCGTTGCTCGGGCGTCCACTCTTCCTTGTCGCTCTGGCCACTGGGGATCGGGTGTCTGCACTAGCGGCATTGTCACGGCCCCGGGACTGCGTCCGATTCTCCCCGTCCTTGCATGGCGTCTCGTTCGCCTCCTCCCCACCTTTTGTTACCACGCATGGGAGGGAGGCCCCCGTTTTCCAGCCTTTCGCCGTCCAGGCTTTACGGCGTGGGCATCCTCGCCATGTGTTGTGCCCGGTGTCAGCCTTGCACTCCTCTGTTGCGTCTGTGGCGCCGCCTTCGGGTACTGCTGTGTGGGTGTCTCCTCGGACAGGTGGGAGGCTCTAGCAGGTGCAGCTGGGCCGCCACGTTTGTCGGACCGTTCGTGCCCGTCACCCTGTTTGTAGGGGTTCTGCGCGCGATGTCAGATCCTTTGCTGCCTCCTTCCGGTTCCTGCCACGTCGATCCTTCCCTGCCTTCGCCTCCGCGGTTTTGTGGTCTTCTATCAATTCCTTCATCTCCTCCTACCTCTCCGTGTCCAGTGTTCGACCCCCTCGGCCGGTGATTGCTCTCGGGGGTCGTGTTTCCTGGTGCTCTGGCGAAGATCCCTGGTCTTCCCCCCTTGTCCCTCGTTCTTTTCCTTTGTTTTCTTTGACAAAGGGGGGGGGGGGTTTGCAACACTGGATTGCAAGTTTGGGATTATGTATTGTTCCAGTACATAAGTGTTTTTGCCACATTGAAAATTGTGTTTTGTTCTTGTGTTCAGTGTTTTTGTTGGTTTTTGAAGAAAAGGGATTTTGGGTACAGTACCTTTTTGGTTTCAGACAAGTCTATGTTTTTGCATTACTATGAATGACGGGCATGTGTTAAAACTGTTCTTTTTAGCTACTCCTCAGTTTTTCACTCTTTTATTAAACTCTCTTGTTTACATTGTGTCTTTGTCATTCGTAATTTTGTTTTATGCATTGGTTTTTTTGGTAGGTTGGGCTTGGATGTCCTCCTCCTATTTGTTATGCAGCCTTGACGTTGGATTTGCCAAGACTACTAACAAATTGGGAGGTTTGACGTACCTCCCAACCTACCAAATAGGAAAACCTACTATTTGGTAGTAGTCTTGGAAAATCCAACGTACATAATACCCTCCCTCACGCCGGACCCCTGCCCATCCGCGTTCTTCTGCTGACGTGAGATGTGATAACAAGAGAGGGTCGCTCATGCGCACGTTCGACAGGGATCTGCACATGACGGAACACAGGATGGGCCTTAAGCGGTAACTAAGGTAAACCCCTTTTTCTTCTCTTCTATGCTTTTTTCACCTTCGGTGGTAGTTTTGGTTAATGTACAACGTCTCCTAGAGCAAGATAAGGAGTAGACTCTAGACGTTTTCTTTTTAACCGCGGTTGGAATGACGACATAGCAGTCAAAATAGACAAGTCGTCATTGCAATTAGGTTAATAGCCTTGACGTTGGATTTTCCAAGACTACTACCAAATAGTAGGTTTTCCTATTTGGTAGGTTGGGAGGTACGTCAAACCTCCCAATATATGGATAGAGTCATGAAAGAAATACAAGGAAGAGCAGTGGATGATGGTGTACTGCTGATATGGAAAGGAAATAAATGGAAGATGCCTGTACTTCTGTTTGCTGACGATACAGTTCTGATGAGTGATAGTGAGTGGGAGTTGCAAGGTAAGTCTGCTAAATATGTTTGGAACAGTGTGTGAAAACAGGAATCTTAAGGTAAATACGGGGAAGAGTTAGGTTATGGTCTTTGAAAGGGGTGCAGTCACAGAGTGTGAGGTGAGGTTGAATGGTCAGGCTATGGAGAATGTCAGCTCATAAAAGTAAGGTGTTGAGTAAAGATGGGAGTATGGAGGAAAAAGTGCTGCGGGATAGGGTGCAACAGGGGAAAAGTGTTGTAGGAATGCTGAAAGCAGTAACAAGAAATAGGGTGGTCAGCATGGATGTAACAAAGTCCCTGCATGACAGTGTGGTAATCCTGACAATGTCGTACGGGAATGAAGCAATGTCTCTTATCTGATGTCGACAAAGTCCTGATATACTAGATGTTTCGTCAGGTCAGTTTAGTAGTCCATATATGTAGTACAAGTCGATGAATTGGGAAAAGATGTGGGAGCGTTGTCAAACACGTCTGTCACGGTCTCTCGCCCGGCTCTATTTACCATGTGTACTGTGTGGACAGAACTATTGCAGCCTGGAATCCTAGTGTTTGTGAACATTGTGTGTATTACATAAGGAAGTTTCACTCCCCAGATCAGAATGTGGATTCTAGTATGGCCAAGCAAGTGTTACTGACAGCTTGGGAGGCTGTCCGTGGTTATATTTCAAAAGTCCTTAAGAAGGTTCCCTCTCTTTCAGACCTGATTATGTCAAATTCCTGGATATAGCAATTAACCCTTCACAAAGATCTAGTAGATCTACTACTCCTCCTAGTTCGAGAAAGTCTTCTTCTAAGAAACGTAAATACTCCTCTAGTTCTAGACCTAAATTGAAGAAACAGCTTCACCTTGATGTCTCCCCCAAGTCACATATTAGTACTGCTGACACTGTCACATTATCTCCCAGCCCTCAGGCGGAGTCAGTGTTCATTTCTCCCCCTGATCTGAGAGAGTCTCCTAAGTTGCCACTGGACCAAATTAATTCCTCCCTTACTGGGTTTATGATTCATCCCCTTATCAAACAAAGTGACCCTAAGAGCCCGGACATTATTACAGTCTATGCCGACGTGCACCATTCTGGTTCGTCCCCTAGAAAATCATTAATAATAATAATAATAATAATAATTCTTTATTCCAGACACATAAGATAGATACAGTATAAATACAGTACGACCTAATGGTCCATATCACATACACTTCTCGTCAGAGCACAGATAATAATTATACACAAAGATATATTAATAAAGACACAATAAAATAAAAAATACAGTAGGCCTATTTACAGAATAGAGCACATATCACATTTTATCACAATATAACACAGATAGGCTAACTAAGGCTATTGCTCAATGTTGGTTAACACCTATTGCACAGATCATTGCTCATAGTTCAATTAGACCTATATATTACATTACAGTACATACTATGTGTGCAGCAGCTTCTGCCAGTGAGATATAATACGGGATTCATAGATATGATCACTAGACCAAAGAGCTACAATCAGCGTGTTACTGGAGGATTGCAGTCGCTGCGAAAAGCTGTACACCAGTCTCCTGATGACAGCCCGACAGCACTGCACATCCAACAGTGTGCACACCATACTAGTGCTTTCATATTTAGAGAGACCAATGAACATCTTGAGTATATTATGATAGGATGTACACAGACCATTTATGGTGGCTCTCTTATACTTCCACCACAAATGGGCCGTGTACATAGAGGAACAATATGTCCGGAACAAAGTGACTTTAGTTTCCCAATTACACATGTGGAATTTTCTCAAGATGGTGTTACCACGTAAATATAGCTGTCTGCGCTGACGGCCGATATCTGCATCATCTGAGCAATCGTTTGAGATAATGTGTCCCAGGTATTTTATTTTGTTTACTTCTTGAATAATTTGATTATTGAGTGAGAAATTTGGCAGTTTACTTTTATACAGTAATTTTGATCTAAATATAAGAACAGCACTTTTCAGTGGGTTGAATTTAACACAATGTTTACTACCAAAAGATTCACATATATCAAGAAGTTTGCTCAGACCCGCAGAAGACGGTGCAATAATGACCAGATCATCAGCATACATGAGATGGTTGATGATTTTATTCCCACCATAACATCCAATCTGCTCTTTATTCAATTTATCACTTAATTCATCCATATATACATTGAATAAGTAAGGTGAGAGAATACTACCCTGTCTCACTCCATTGGTTACTGTAAAGGAATCCGAAATAATGTTACCCCATCTTACATTAAATGTTTGATTGGCGTACCAGTACTTCAAGATTCTCAGTATATAGGATGGCACTCCCCTTGTTGCTAATTTATCAAACAGGATATTGTGGCAGACTCTGTCAAATGCCTTACTAGCATCAAGAAAGCATGCAAAAATAGAGCTGTTCATTTTGATGTACCCATCCACTAGCTTCCGGTGATTCCCCTACGGGATAGAGTGGCTCCTGCGGGGTCGGCACATGATAATAGTTTCATTAACTCTGATTTACCTGTGTACATGGACAGTGGGAGACCAAAGTGGTCCAGAGGAAATAAATATTTTTGATTCTGTCATGGTTGAGTCTAACCTGGAAGAACCTTTTGAGGAGGGACAAGCAGGGCTAGCTAGCAATGAGTGTTATGATTATGAAGACTCTTGGTTTCAAGAGCAGCAATGTTCCAATGAGTTGGACACTATTCTGTTTAAAGTATCTAAAGACTATATAGATGCACTGGTATAATAATCACTACAAGAGTTCACAGGTACTTTTGGTAAACTAATGGATGACAAAATTACTAAAGTTTTAAGTGAGTTTCGTAACATGCCATCTCCTGCCCTTGATACTCCACTCATACCTACTGTACCCCTAGAGGTTCACCCTGTTCAACCTATGCCAAAGTCACCTACCTTGTCTTTACCGTCCGCTAGTTCAACAGCTCATGAAATTAACCTAATTCAACAACCGGTGTATTTGTCACCTATTACTCCCACGGCTCTCGAAGTAGACCCGGAGATTCCAAAGAAACTATTTCCCTTGCTTTATGGTCCTCTGAGACAATGGCAAAAAGTGCCTACACTGACAACTGCCAATGCAGAGACTGGTTCTCCAGATACATTCTCAATACACCAAGATTGGTCAATAGAAATTAATGAGTTTCGTCACCTTCGAGCTAAGGACAGTGAGGGCAGGATCCTTGATGTAGTTGTGTCCAATTATCCTTCTAATCAAGACGCAAGGTACTTCGTCTATAAACTTGCACCAGCAGTAACATCAGGTAAACACTTTAAGCAATGGTCCATCTTTAACCCTCCTGGCCCGGGCAGGCACTCCAAAGGACACCACGAAATAAGGGCAGGTGCCCGGGTGTCCTTTCAGGAGATAGTAAGCTTGAAAGCCTATTCAGCTTGGTCTGAACGCCGTGCGTCCGACGCATGTAAACAAAGCCGATCGTTGCGTCACCGCACCTCCGAAAACAATAAGGAGAGGTCGGATCAATGTTATTGTTGTGACGTCAGACGAAATTAGTGTGTGAAAAGCTCCCATATTGTCAACATCGCGGAAAAATTAGCTCCACTGAAATCGTCATCACAACTGAACCAGTTGACTTAGAGAGCTCTACTCAACGCCAGTCTACAGATTGGAAACCGCACTATGTTTATAGATGCGTGGGAAATTTCTAGCAGTTAAATTTTAAAAAATACGGTAGCCTAGGCCTACACATTTTTCGGCCAGATCGCCCGGGTAGCCAACACTGTCCTTTGGAGGACCTGCCCGGGCCAGGAGGTTTAAGAAGACGGACGGACATGACTTATTAAAAATGCTCTCATCTTTGTCTAACACAGGTTGTACTACTAAGCTCAGTGAGGCTCAAATGCCTATGCTTGATATTAATGATTTGGGTTACGGGCCTTGGTCCGAGTGGGTGTCCAGAAGCTTGCCTTGAGTTGCACGGATCTCACACCACACAAAATTCCTAACAGAGGATAATAATTTTTCCTCACTTTTCGTTCTTCATTCAGATGCCTCCATCTCACTGTCCTTCTCCACCTCACTGGGCGTTAACTCAATTCAATGTAGCATCTGTCGATGTTGGGAACACCATGGGAGTAAGCGCTGTAGTAGAATAAAGGGGCCCCTGCCGAAGGATAAATCAGAAATAGATAAATTTGAGTGCGTAGCGTGCAAAGGCGAGCTTGTGTTAAGTGGTGATCCTGTGGCTGTGAATTTTGGAATTGAGTCTTTGGAGCTGGTGAACAAGTTTTGTTACCTAGGAGATACCATCTCTGCCGGTGGTAGGGCCGAGGCTGCCACTGTTGCTAGAATTAGGTGTGGCTGGGGTAAGTTCAGAGAATTGATGCCAATCCTGACCATGAAAAGAATGCCTCTCCCCCTGAAGGGAAAGGTGTATGCCTCAGAAAATGGGCCGTTAAAGTAGAGGATGTCAACAAAATG
This sequence comes from Paralithodes platypus, assembly GCA_032716605.1. Classification (NCBI taxonomy): domain Eukaryota; kingdom Metazoa; phylum Arthropoda; class Malacostraca; order Decapoda; family Lithodidae; genus Paralithodes; species Paralithodes platypus. Next base: position 24,260,249 of record CM064533.1, read on the forward strand.
GAGCGTAATGAGATGAGAATGGTGAGATGGATGTGTGGGGCCAGGCTACAGGATAGAATAACAAATGTTGAGCTGAGGAGACGTTTAGGTATAAAGAGTATTAGCAAGGAGATGCGTACAAGTAGACTGGGATGGTATGGACATGTGAAGAGAATGGATGAACAAATTTAGGTGAAAAATGCAGGTCTGTGATTGTGGAGGGAGCTGCACCAAGGGGTGAACCGAGGAAGACCTGGGATCGGACTATACGCGCCGATCTCAAATCCAAGAACTTGACAAGTGAAGCAGCCCTTAACAGGGTTGCCTGGAACGCCGCCATTAGGACAAGAGACTGAAACTGCACTTATGTGTGGAACACTCAGTCTTAAAATTTTATGTATGTATATATGTATGTATGTACTGTCCTTCTCCACCTCACTCCCCTTCAATTTAGCCTTGGGAGGCATAATGGCGGACTAAGGGATGTGATGCACACAAGAACAACAGGCGGACTGAGTCTGATAAGGCGGGAGATGAGGGTGAGTCAGGGAAAACAAAGGGGGATGGGACGGAGGATACGGGGTGGGGGGTGCATGCGGGGTGAGTGGTTGCTATGGAAACTCGCCACGTGGGGTGTCCGCGGCTTGGGCATGAAGCCATGGATATCTCAGGTGACCTGTCCGACAGACCACGTGGGCCCTCGTGTTTTACCCCTTAGATCTCGGAATTTGCAGAGATCTACGGCGAACTATCTGAGAGGCCAATGCCATTCCGAGAAGTACGGGTTTCCAACTAAAAAGAGTCTGAGATAACGGGGGTTTAAAAATTGTCAATAAAAATGTCTCCTTTTTCTTTTCAGAATTAGGTCCGTCTCATAAATGTTCGTAATCGATCGCTTGGATCTAGTAAACTCTTTATCTATCTATCTATACAATGGATGAAAAAGTGCGGGAGAGGGTGCAACAGGGGAAGAGGGTTGTAGGAACATTGAAAGCAGTAACAAGAAATAGAGTGGTCAGTATGGAAGTGAAGAAGTCTTTGCATGACAGTGTGGTAATCCCGACACTAACTTACGGAAGCGAAACATGGACGTTCGGGAAGAGACTCAGACCAAGAGTGGAAATGAGTTACTTGAGAAGTGCGTGCGGAGTTACATGGAGGGATAGACAGACGAATGAGGAAGTAAGGAGGAGGTGTGGTGTGGAGGTAGATGTGCTGGAAAGTGTGAAAAGGAACAACTTGAGATGGTTCGGCCATATGGAACGTATGGAAAGCGAGAGATTGACTAAGAGGGTGTACGAGAGCGAGGTGGAAGGACAGAGAGGGAGAGGTGCACTGAGGGAGAGGTGGAAGGATGGAGTGAGGAAGTATATGAATGAAGGCGGTGCTAGTTGGGAGGAGGGGCGTCGACTGACTGGGGACAGAGGTGCATGGGGGCGGTTCGTTCATGGCCACCCCTTCGGGGATCACGGCGTCAGGCAATAGATAGATAGACTATACAATGCATCAATCTATATCCCTTATACATTAAAATAACTACGTCTTATTTGGACTTTTTGTAATCTATGAATCATTTCTAATGCAATGGAATTGAAAAATATAATATCCTTCCAGCACATATAGAAACAAGAAATAAGAAACAGTGAACAATAAATATTCCCCCGTTTTCTCTGCAGACAGCCCGGTGCCGACCCTCCGATCGGAAGATTTGCATTTTATTTATTTATTGTTTTTACCCACGGTATATATTCGCCTTGAAAGTATGTCGGGTAGAATATAGAATTCGGGCGTACCGCCAGCCTTGTTTACACTACGCGGAGCTGCGTCGGACGCTTGCCATCGTGTTCCCGTCTATTTTGACAGCCTTTGGATACGCCCTCCCTTACCCCCCCCCATGACATATTGTCATCATCATATATATTGCCAGCAGAGGGCAAAATAACCGAAAAAATCGCTGTCAAAATAGACGCGAAGTTAACCAAGGCGATCGACAAATGTAAATATCATGACGGCGGTGGCGGCATCGGACGCTTGCAGTCAAGTTCCCGTCTATTTTGAATGCCATTGGATATAATAATATGTTGAGGGCCCTCACCCCCCATTACATGTTGTCATCATCATACCGTATATACCGGCGTATAAGACACATTTCTAAGCCTTAAATAAACCCTCCAAAACCATGGGTGGTCTTATACGACGAATATACTTTCAATGCAAGTGAAATTGGAGCGCCGAGATTCATCAGTTGATTTTCCGAGTGACGAAATCGTCGAAATACGATTATGTAATCATAAGTACTATATATCTCTTATATACTTACCTTAAATCTTAATGGAGTGAGGAAGTACACGAACGAGGCGGTGCTGGTTGGGGTGAGGGGCGTCGATCGACTGGGGACAGAGGTGCATGGGGGCGGTTCGTTCGTGGCCACCCCTTCGGGGATCACGGCGTCAGGCAATAGATAGATAGATAGATAGATAGAATTCTTTATAATATTTCATAATAAACTTATATAAAACGAGTTATAAGTTCAAATGAAAAATCAGTGTACCGGTACCATTACTGAAACACGTGTGTGTTATTGTTGTGTCAGTTTGTGTGTGTGTGTGTTCTTGTTCTTGTGTGGCAATGTCGGCCGTATCAGTAGGGAGTCTAAACCCGTGTTATTTCTGTATGCAACAAAATGTTATTATAATTATACTCTATGGAATTGAATTTCATTTTACCAAATAATATTTATAATAGTAAAAGCCAAAGAAAAATCCATTAAACTGTAACTTTATTGAAGGCGGTAGATTGTTGGCAAGTTTAGCAACTTGTAGCCAAGCTGCCGCCGCCTGCCACACTTGCAGACGACACGTGTTGTTTGTTATTGTTGTATTAAGGATGAGCAGCATTGTTTTTGTGTCAAATAAATGGCATTTCATAGTACCAAAGGTCTTAATTGGATATATTATTGACCCCTAGTATGAAGGTATGTTGCCAATGTAATAATACTGACAAATAAATAGATATTTATTAGTGGCCCCTCCATCATTGACGATTATGCCTATTACATAAGGCACCCTCTTCAAACACTCATCCGCCGTAGTTTGAATCTACCGCGCAGAGCATAAAAAATTGAGGAGCCTTCATCATGAGCGCGCGCAACCTCACTCATGGTTCAGTCATTATGAAATTGGGTTCTCACTACGAAAAAACTTTGTAACAAATAAAAAAACAAAAAGAAAATAAGAATAACTATTCATAAGCTTTCCATATAATCGTGGATGTACTTGTGTGGATCTTTGACCAGACGCTGACTCAGGCATCATTCTTCCTTCTCTGCTCTGCGCTCAACCTACCCGGACGTGCCTCCCCACGCTCCGCTGGTTCCGCATTTGCTGTGTCCCTAGTGAGTTTTTTCTCATTTGTTTACTCCGGGATGTATCGAGTAAGGTTAGGATATGTGTAGCAGGAGTGTCCTGGGCGGGTTGCCCGCAGTGCAGTGTATTTTGGGTCGTGTGTTTGGGACATCTATTTCGGGTGTACCCTCGTGGTCCCGTGGTGGACGCGTGAAACGTTTTCGCGGTTAGCTAGCTTTGTGATGTAGGTGGCTTTCACTACGCGTTATTAAGCTTCTTCTTATCTTTCTGATGAGGTAGCTTTTTCTTCTCTGACGTTCCCAGTGTATTTTTCTTCACTTAGTGAAGTTTTTTCTGGGTCCCGAGTCAGTTCTTCCCTTTGCCGGGAAGTTTATGCTACAGTGGTGTGTTGACGGTGGTTCCTGTTGTGATATAATTCAGTGCTTTTTGTTTATATTACGACATGATTACATTTTATTTCCGCCAGCCTCTCGTAGCTTTGCCACATGTACAAGTGTTATTGATTTATGTTATAAATATGTACTACTGTATCATGTGTGTCCTGGTTTAGTTGTGTATTGGCTAATTCCACGGACTATGTGTGTGTCCTGCTTTAGTTGTGTATTGGCTATTTCCACGGACTATTTGTGTGTCCTGGGTTAGTTGTGCTTTGGCTAATTCCATGGTCTATTTGGTGCGTTCAGATTGAATCTGAACGGGGTGGGTTGCCTTTTCCGGCGGGGTTTTTCGGTTACACCGTGAAAACCCGGCTGGTTGCCGAGTTTTTAATCACGCGTGGTTAAAATAGGCTTGTTTCCCCCGGCGAGTGGTGGCTTGAGGCTCTCCAGGACTGCGTCTCTGTGGTGGAGCCTGTGTTCAGGCTTACTGTGTTTCCCGGCGGGATGGCTTTACCCATTTAACTAAGTGTTCATGCGGACACTTGTTGAGTATAGTTTTTCCCGGTTATGCAAAGCCAGTAAAACTAGGCTGTTTGTTGATTGGTCTTTCCTCCCCGGCGATCTTTTGCAAAGAAGTGGGGATAGGAATAATTGGGGTTAACGTTATAAAACTTAAATTCACACACCTTGGGAGGGTGGGATTAACGGATTTGCAATTCAGTGTAGTTGACCAGACAATTGAGGGATGCGTTAAAGTATCGCCGCCATTCAACATACGGCAATCTAGGACGCTTCGGGAGAAGCCAGATAAGCCATTTAAGACAGGCTTCCCAGTTTTTTGATCTGCGAGATAATACGGGGGCCGGCGTCTTTTTATGGGTTTTCCAGTAAAACTTAACAAACACCACTGGGAAGACTGTGTCATTTATAAAAAGCAATGCTGGTCTTTATATCATGTCAGAGGATATTCATAAATCTTTTGGACAGGTTAAGATATTCTGAAATCTTTACTTATGAACCTCCCGCGTAGTGAGCCGTAGTAGTTGTGTATTGCGTCTCGTTACCCGGCGGGTTAGTTAACACTTGTGTTCGAACATGTTGGTGTGGCCTTATGAGCATTAATTCCTGGAAATTTTCTTTTTTCCAGGGCAGAGTTCCGGCGGGTCTATAGAGAACCTGGAGTAAACCCGGGGGTGGGTTCGTTTTCCACCAGTCTCTGTCATGGCTACCCTAGACCCTGTTTTTGCTTTGTGTGTTACACCCTCCTGTTCAGGTATCCCTATCTTTGCACACACTCTTTGCATTAGATGTGTTAAATGTTTAGATCGCTCAAGGGGTTTGTGGGTGATGGGGAACTGTACCTTCTGTACTCAATTGAGTATTAAAGTATTGCGAGACAATGATAGACCCACGGCGGTCGCTTTGCGGGAGGTCAGGCAACTGTTGTCCACTTATGCTACCACAGTGGCTCATAAAGCGCTTCAATGTGATAACGTAATTCTTTGGGATAAATTACTTATTGAGCACCCCCCTATTAAACGTACCTCTAGAGTAATTGTACGAAAGTCGGCAGAGACTGGGCAGGGTACAGCACTTACTCTGGCCCCCAGCACATCTAAGAGACCTCGTGAACCTACGCCCCCGGTGACAGCCTCCACGTCACGGGCGCGGTCCAGGTCCAGGTCGCCCCTCAGACAGCAGCCGTCTAGTCACTCTTCTTCACCAGCGAGAAAGAAGAGCAAAGAGGAAAAGTCCAAGAGCAGTTCTAGTGATAGATCTGAGAAGTCCAAGAGCAGTTCTAGTGATAGATCTAAGTCACACCGAAGCCACAAATCTTCCAGGAAAGATTCTCAGGAACGAAAGGCCTCCCGGCGTTCGCCGGAGCCTCGTGCCTCACTTTCTGCCTCTACTCCCGACTTATCTAGTGTCCAATCTGATGGGGCGGGAGTGGAGTCAGAGACTGTGGTGGGGGTGTTACCGGCAGACAGGTTACCAATGGATATTATAAACTTAGAATTAGAAAGTTCTGTGGGCAGTGATCGCCCTCTAGAAGAGTCTAGTGGGGGCTCAGTGGGTGATGGGGTAACTGACTCCCAAGGGAGTTCGGGCCAAGGCCTGGGTGTATGGCGGTATTCCCAACCAGGAAATGAAGGCCCACGTCTGGTTCAGGAGCCACAGGTAATGGCGGACGTCCACCGGGACGCTGCGATCCCATCATCCATTCCTGACTTAACATGGCAACACGACGGGATTCCGGCTTCGGCGGAATCCTCTCATGATGGGCCAGATGACAAGGATGAGGTGTCTATAATCTCTGACATGGAGGTGCAGGAGTCGGGTTCAGTTCTAGACGACTCACAGGATAGGAATGATTCACCTCTTAGTTCTTCATCTGCTAAATTTGTCACGGCGGAGGAAATAGATGGGTTATTAGCTACTGCTCCAACAAAAAAAATTGGCCAACAGCCAGAGACTCTTACAGTGGACCTGGGAGCTTCCATGACAAGTTCAAGTGTTCGGCCTCTGATTGCTTCCATTGCTTTAACTAAGATTCCGCACCCTCCTTCTATATCACCTACTATGGTCATTAGGCCTGCTTCGGCGGCACTGACTACTTCTAGTGTAAGGGTGGTAGCGGATGTGAATCCTCCCCCTTTAGATAAAGCACCGTTAAGAAATGTAGCTATGCCCCTTTTATAAGGTCCAGAGGATTCATGGGTACAAATGATCCCAACTAAGCCAGAAGTAGCACAGCCCACTTTGTCAGGGGAACTTCCAGTGCCACGAGAGTGGGTAATCCAAGGAAATAAATCTAGAAAGTTACGAGCTTTAGATATTGCGGGTAATGTACTTGATGTTAATATTAAGGCCATTCCTAACCATTATCACCCTGACTATTTTGTGTATACAGCTACGCCTGCACTGCCCCCTGCATCAGCTTCAAAACTGTTTTCTGACTGGACCAAGCATGACGGTTTTAATGATATAAAAGCACTGTCAGGTCTCACTCCAGAATTAGATTTACAAACGGTCACAGACACAGCCGCTAATCCAGTGTTGAAGGTGGGGCAGTTGGGTCCAGGACCTTGGGTGGAATGGGAGGTAGAGGCTCAGAACTTTGCGACCACCTTCACCTCAAAATCTTCGCACCAGATTCCTCAGGACAGCCATTCTTGGTTCTCTCTGCCAGTCTTCTCGGCCGGCGGAGTTCCATCTGCTTTGTTTGCCTTTTTAGCTGCCCCCAAAATCAATCTATGCGAACTTAAAGATCCTTTCACTACACCTTCCCCAGCTCACCTAGACCGGGAGTTTAGGCTACGGGGGAAGGCGTATAGACTTTTTTCCCAATACATTGTTACGCACCAGGTGGCGAAGTCTATGCTAAGATCTACTCAGGCAATCGCGGACGCGGATGTCAGAAGATCAATTGAACTATCTCGACGGTTACTCCTTCAGACTTCTATTCAGTCATTGGGGGATATCCGTACAGCCTTGCTCGAGGCGGTGCGGGCGAGACAGGATCTTAGGATGTCCCTGGTGAAGAAACTTCCTGATAGAATTGCGAACCAGGTGGTCATGTCGCCGGTGCTAACTCCCTCTTTAATGTCCCCTGATGTGTGGAGAACTGTTTTCAACATGGCTCAGGCCTTTAAGCACAGTCCCACCCCTTCTAAGAAACCTGCTTTTAACTTTCCCAAACCCAAGCCAGTCGCAAAAGCTCAGCCGGGTGGGTCAAAGCCCTTTCATATACCTAAGTCCTCTTCCCCCCAAGGTCAGTATAGGTATAAACAAGGTAAGTTTGCAGGTCATAAAGGATGAAACTATAACAGACCGGGCCAGGGCCCGTCTTCTGCCAACGCCGGCCAGTCGGCTAAGCATCCACCTCCACCACCACCACCACCACCACCACCACCACCACCACCATAAAAAAACTAATGTCTCTCTCACTCCCAGGGCCGGTCTCACGGCGGGTGGATCAGAGGGTAGTACAGCCGGCGAACCCTTGTCTGCTAACTGGGTCGTTCCGGACGTGTCACCGCGCATGGCCAGTAAATACTTGGGCGATGATGGTGGCACGCAAGGGCATCACCTGGCAGTGGCTCCGGCGACCTCGTTTACGTCAGCCGACAAAGGCAAATTTAGTTTCATTAGAGGTGGAGTCACTGATCCGAGAAATGATCGCCAAGAATGTCATCATCCCGGTTCCTCAAAATTACCCAGTCTTTACATCCAAACTATTTCTAGTGCCCAAAAGGGACAGTGTTCAGATGAGACCAGTCGTAGACCTGTCTTATCTGAACCTCCATATTCACAACGTGTTGTTGTTGTTGTTGTTGTTGTTCCCCAAGCTGCCTGGCCGAACAGCCCCAAGGCCCCGAGCAAGGCCAAGGCCATAACTGAGCGCCCCCACAGAACCCTCCCCGCCGACCACAATAAAGCCTGGGTGACCGAAGCCACTCCATGGCGGGGAGCTTGAGGAGGGTGCAGAAACGCCCGGGAAACCAAAGCCCCACCCAGGGCCCTGTGCCCCTCAGCAATTATGAAGAGAAATTTGAGGGGCAAGGGAAAAATGTGACGCTTTGGCTTCCAATCTTGGTAGATTGGGAGGTCAATCCACGTTAGAGACGCCGTCACTTGAGATCTAGAAAATATATAAGTAAAAGGAACAGTCAGAGTAAGCTATGGGTATGGCAGAGATTGCTCAGTTCTCACTCTGATAGACCAGCCCATCACCACATGACTAGAACCCAATCCTCTCAGCATCAGCTAGGAAAGGCCCTAGAAAGCCGCCTTTGGCGGGGGGATAGCTCCCCTATTTCAACCCTTTTCGGGGTTGGGCACCCGCCAATTCACAACGTGTCATTCAGGATGCTGACAGTGAACCAAATCAGGCTAACACTTCCGCCGGGAGGATGGATGTGTTCTTTAGACCTGACAGACGCGTATTGGCACGTCTCGGTAAACAAAAGATTTCAACGGTTTCTGGCCTTACACATAAAGCATCAGACTTATGTCTTTCAGAGGATGCCATTTGGATTGAACCTAGCACCTCGCTTATTCACGAAATTAGTCCGGCAAGCCCTGATGCCCTTGTTAGAGCAAGGGATCAGGATTTTGTGGTATCTAGACGACTGGCTAGTGGTGGCAGAGACGGAACAAGTATGCATAAATCATGTCAACATAACATTAAATCATGTCAAATCTCTAGGATTCAAGGTAAACCTGGTAAAGTCAAACCTTGTTCCCTCACGAGTAGTTCAGTGGATAGGGCTGGTTTGGGACACAGCTACTCTCACTCTGAGTCAGAGTGTGGACAATCGAAACAGATTTCGCAGGAAATTGTTCCTGTTTCTTCACAGTCTGACTACGACACGGAGAATCTGGGAGTCTCTGGTCGGCTCTCTCAACTGGATTCAACTAACTGTAAAGTTGGGCCGGTTAAAAGTAAAACGATTAATATTGGAGGGCAACACATTTTTTCCACTATTGCCGGCGGAAAAATTATGGCCCATACCAAAATTAATCCACAACTTACTAGCGGTCTGGGCGAAGAGGGAAACGTTACACTCAGTAATGTCATGGACCTCTCCTCCACCGACGGTATGGGTAGACACGGATGCGTCAGGAACGATAGGTTGGGGCTTTCAGTCAAACCAAGGGCACCAGGGTCAAGGGCTTTGGTCCCATTTAGAAACCTCTCACATCAATGTCAAAGAATTACTAGTCCCCTTATATTTCCTTCAGGCTCACGGCTCTACTTTACGGGACAAGTCGGTGGCCTTCAGAATGGACAATCTGAATGCGGTTCACTGTATTCAGAAACAAGGGTCAACGAGATCTCGGAAGTTGCTAAACGTGTCAGAAAAGATTTTTATTCTAGCCAACAGGTTGGACATTCATCTTCACGCATCTTATCTCCCAGGCGTAGCAAACGTCTGGGCAGACGCTCTGTCTCGGAGACAGAGCACAACAGTAGAATGGGCGCTCAAGCAAACCATTTTCGACCAAATGATTGCGGAGCCTTACCATCCACAAGTGGATTTGTTTGCGTCAGAGGAGACTCACAAACTCCCACTGTACCTCACCCGCCGGACGATAACGCCGGCGGGCGGGCCAGACGCACTGGTGACAGACTGGAACAGGTGGAGTTCCATTTATCTGTTTCCGCTGCCAGACGCGTCTCTAATGTGCCACGTAGTAAACAAACTACAGGATTATCGGGGCGTAGTCTCGCTAATCGCGCCCCTGTGGCCGGTGCAGTTGTGGTACCAACAATTGAAAACGTGGTGCCCGCACGCGGTGTCACTCCCGGTCGGGTTTTTCCACTTAGACACAATTGGCAACCTAGAGACCTCGCTGACTTTTGCATTATGGACATTCAGGAGGCCAAGTGGCTAGCACCATATGGTAGAGACGTGACCAATAAATTCATGAATCAATATACCCAGTCTACAAAGCGACAGTATCAATCGCATTGGCAAGCCTTTACTTCTTGGATTCTTAGAACAGAACAAACTGTGCCCTCGGTGGCTTTGGTTTTTAATTACTTAAATTATCTGTTCGAGCAGAAACGTTTATCTGTAGTAACGTTAAAAAATCACTTAACAGCGATTAGGATGCCATTTTTGGACCTTACCGTCTCTCACCATACCAGTCGCGGAGGAAACAGGTTTTATGAGGGCATGTTTTAAACTCCGCCCACCTCCCCGTCAGCTCATGCCTACCTGGTCTCTGGACAAAGCATTGTCGTTACTTCATTCCCGTCTGTACCAACATACTGCAGATTTTACATTACTCTTAAAAAAGGCAGTATTCCTTATGGCTTTGGCTACCGGGAACAGAGTATCAGAGCTGGCGGCGATGAGCAACACACCTAATTGCCTCAGGTTTGGTAGGCTTAATGAGTGTATTCACATTGCACCTTCCCCAGGGTTCATAGCCAAGAATGAGCACAGTGAACACGTGTTTTCAGAGTTCACGGTGTCGGCGTTGAAAAGGGGAAAGGTGCACCATAATTTATGTCCAGTGCAAGCTCTAACCAAATATTTGAGAGTGGCACCTCTAAATCACCAGGGTGCTTTATGGGTAGCAAGTACGGGTAAACGCTTGATGAAACGTAAACTGGCTTCTCTCTTGGTCGAGGTCATTAAAGAGAGTAATCCCGGCGTTGTGGGTAGGGCCCACGATTTACGCAAGTGGGCAGCCTCTTTACGTTTCCTTAAAAAAATTATGTTGAAGATATTACGTCCACACAGTTGTGGGCCTCTAATCATACGTTTTTGACTCGATACCTTTCAGTAGCTCTAGACAAACCTTCCTTGCCATGTATAGCTTTAAGGCAGAGGGTCTAGGTGGCCCCTAAGTCACTTATTGTTTAATTTCAAAAAAGGGGGGGGGGGGGGGGGGGTGCAGTCAGTGTAACATAGGACGCCCTAGACCCCGCCGGAGTATGTGAGCTGTGATACTGTTTATGGGTGTTGTGATATGTAAATTTCTCTGTACAATTCATTACAGGAAATTGTGCTAGTACAATTGTAGTACAAACAACAGTGTTGTTGTAAGTAGTTTTTGGGCTGTGAAGCAATCTAATTTTAAGCATTGGATATATTTTGCAAGATATATCCACTAGTTTTATGGGGTTTATATGTGCACATGTCAACTTATAAGTTTTTATTTTTTCACCACTTAATTTAAGTGGGGTGCCTTTTTAACTGGCGGATCTGTACTCAGAATCTCAGAGTTAACCCTTTTTTATCAAGCAGGCTTCTTTGAAGCACGCTCCTGCTTGTACCCCTTTTTGTATATATGTGCTGTGCCAAAAATATATATCTTTTCAAAGGAAGAATACTATGTGGTTGTTTGATTATCTGCTTTTGCTAGAGTTATGATATGATTACGAATGTCCCCCTCCAGTCTTAGATATCAGGCATAATCGTCAATGATGGAGGGGCCACTAATAAATTATAGGTTTGACTCCTGTAAGGAGATAAAGAAAACCTAATATTTAGTAGTGGCCCCGTAATCATTGACGACTGGGGCCCTCCCGACCATCCCCTTCCCATTCCCATTCGTTGATGTATTAAGGATTTTGGTTTACTTGATATGTCAGTGAAGGAAGAATGACGCCTGAGTCAGCGTCTGGTCAAAGATCCACACAAGTACATCCACGATTATATGGAAAGCTTATGAATAGTTATTCTTATTTTCTTTTTGTTTTTTTATTTGTTACGAAGTTTTTTCGTAGTGAGAACCCAATTTCATAATGACTGAACCATGAGTGAGGTTGCGTGCACTCATGATGAAGGCTCCTCAATTTTTTATGCTCTGCGCGGTAGATTCAAACTACGGCGGATGAGTGTTTGAAGAGGGTGCCTTATGTAATAGGCATAATCGTCAATGGTTACAGGGCCACTACAAAATATTAGGTTTTCTTTATCTCCTTACAGGAGTCAAACCTATAAAATGACTAATAAATAGATACATATTGGGTTTAAAAGTAGGCCTGGTCTTATACGGCGAATATATCACTAGAACCTATTCCCAAGGGTTGTTGTTGTTGTTGTTCCCCAAGCTGCCTGGCCGAATAGCCCCAAGGCCCCGAGCAAGGCCAAGGCAATAACCGAGCGCCCCACAGAACCCTCCCTGCCGACCACAATAAAGCCTGGGTGACCGAAGCCACTCCATGGCGGGGAGCTGAGGAGGGTGCGGAAACGCCCGGGAAACCAAAGCCCCACCCAAGGCTCTGTGCCCCTCAGCAATTATGAAGAGAAAGTTGATGGGCAAAGGAAAAATGTGACGCTTTGGCTTCCAATCTTGGTAGATTGGGAGGTCAATCCACATAAGAGACACCGTCACTTGAGATCTAGAAAATATATAAGTAAAAGGAACAGTCAGAGTAAGCTATGGGTATGGCAGAGATCGCTCAGTTCTCACTCTGATAGACCAGCCTATCACCACATGACTAGAACCCAATCCTCTCAGCATCAGCTAGGAAAGGCCCTAGAATGCCACCTTTGGCGGGGGGATAGCTCCCCTATTTCAACCCCTTTCGGGGTTGGGCACCCGCCCATTCCCAAGGGTGAAAATAACTACTGGTCTTATACCCCGGAGCGTCGTATATGCCGGTAGATACGGTATATATTGCCAGCAGGGGGCAAATAACCGAAAAAAATCGCCGTCAAAATAGATGCGAAGTTAACCACGGCGATCGCCCTATGACGACATGACGACCGTACGCCCGGAAACTACATCCATCCCAGTGTGTCTACACAAAATGATGGGGAAATATTGTATCATTTTTGTTATTGACATTTGTGTAATTTTTGCTGATTATGAGTTGGTGGAAAAAAAAAATATATAATTCTATCATATCGGAAATTATTCACAGATTAAATAGAGACCAAATAACATACACTTCTAAGTTTGTTCAATAGTTTTGCATTCTCAATAGGGTCATAACTTCTCTACTTTCTGGTCTACTGAACCATAATAAAGGGAGGGGGGAGGGGGGGGAGCGCCCTCGACAAAACCAACCAGTCTGATACATACATACAAGTTTAAAGACCGTTTGTCCACAGAGACTGTGGTTACAGTCTCACGTCCTAAATGGCAGCTGTCAAGGGCTGCCTCTGTTGTCAAGTTCTTTATTTTGAGATTGGACCGGAGTACCCGAGCCCACGTCATTCTAGGTCCACCCCTATGCGCAGCTCCCCCCAAGTTCACAGTCCGGCATTTCTTCACCCAGTTCTGATCATCCATTCTCTCCACATGTCCAAACCAACCAAGTCGGCTCGTACGCATCACTTCACTGATACTCCTAATGCCCAGACGCCTTCTCAATTCCTTGCTCGATACCCTGTCCCTAAGATTAACCCCACACATCCATCTCACCATTCTCTTCTCATTCCGTTCCATTCTATTGACATCCTCCGCTTTAACCGGCCACGTCTCAGAGGCATAGGTCATCGCGCTCCTAACACACAAGGTATACACCTTCCCTTTAAGGTGGGGTGGGAGCCCTCTCATGGTCAAGAGTGGCAACAGCTCTCTAAACTTTCCCCAGCCACTTCTGACTTTATTGAGCTAGCTTCAGCGCCACCTCCAGCGGAAACTGTATCGCCCAGGTAGCAGAACTTATTCACACAATCCAGCGTTACACTGTCGAAATCAACACTGACAGGCGGGTCATTTAATACAAGATCTGCCTTGCACACTGCACATTCAAAGTCTATGATTCTTGTCAAAGGTCCTCTAGCTCCACTACATCTCTTGTGTACCCAGTCACTACAGACATAACATTGAATTGAATTTCTTCCCACCCCCTTCCCACATACTGCGCATGGATAGTCGCCGCTTCTTTCCATAGCTCCACGCCCTACTCCACTAATCATGACCTTTGTTTGATCTATGTTAACTCTTAGACCCTTATTTGCCATACCTTCCCTCCATCTTTTGAACTTCGCCTCTGCTTCCTGCGCACTATCTGCACTAGATCATCTGCATATAACATCTCCCATGGGAGTCCTGTCCTAAATTCCCTTGACAGAGCATCCAGAACTAAAACAAACAGTAATGGGCTCAGAACTGAACCCTGGTGAACTCCATCTTTCACTGGGAACTCTTCACTCAGGCCCCCGTTTACTCTAACTGCTGCCCGTGACCCCTCATACATTCTCATTATCACACGCACCAACCACTCTTCTACTCCAAGTTTTCTCATAGCCCACTGCACTACCTCCCTGGGCACCCGGTCGAAGGCCTTCTCCAGATCTATAAAAACTAGGTATAACTCCCTGTTTTTCTCTAAGTACCTCTCTTGCATTTGCCTAAGAGTGAAGATAGCATCAGTTGTGCCACGTCCCGGTATAAATCCAAACTGCATGTCGCTGATAGCAACACTTTCCCTGATCATGCATTCAAAGACCCTTTCGCTGACTTTCATGACTTGATCGAGCATTTTCAAACCCCGATAATTTCCCCTGTCTAAGGAGTCACCCTTGCCTTTATATATATTTACTAAACACTTTCCTGCCAAGCATCGGGAATTTTGTCCTCCTTTATGATAGCATTAATCAGCTCTGTGACCAATTTTACCCCAATATCTCCAGCTGCTTTTAGCATCTCAGCGACAATGCCGGAGCTCCCAGCAGCTTTTCCTGACTTCATTTTATCTATAGCACTTTTAACAGCGTCGTACCCTATCAAAGACGGAGGGCCTTGTACTGGGACTACAGTGCTGAGCTGTTCCCTGTTGCATTCAAACTCCACATTAAGCAGTCTTTCATAATGTCCTTCCACACCTCTCTGATTTCTTTTTCTGTGTAAACAGTCATGCCACTGTCATTATTTATGCATCTTACACCCACGACGTCCTGGCTACTGTCCCTTACATTCTTAGCTAATATAATACTATACTATACTATACTATTCTGATGATGATAATGATATGATGGACAATATTTGTGTGTTATCTGATTGCGATGAGGACGATGAACATGCTGGGGGGCCTGGAGGGGCCGATATACGAGCTGAAGCACAAGGCTTATCAAGTTCATCACAGTAACAGAATCGGGGTTGGGGGCGGGACGGGGCGGGGAGGGAGTACAGCGGCGGGGATATCTACCGAACGTCAACACATATATCCACACTAATAGAGCAGTAACAGGTCCAAAACAGTTCTTATTGATGCTTAATCTATCTATCTATCTATCTATTGCCTGACACCGTGATCCCCGAAGGGGTGGCCACGAACGAACCGCCCCATGCACCTCTGTCCCCGGTCAGTCGACGCCCCTCCCCCCAACCAGCACTGCCTTCGTTCATATACTTCCTCACTCCATCCTTCCACCTCTCTTTCAGTCTACCTCTCCCTCTCTGTCCCTCCACCTCGCTCTCGTACACCCTCTTAGTCATTCTCTCGCTTTCCATACGTTCCATATGGCCGAACCATCTCAAGTTGTTCCTTTTCACACTTTCCAGCACATCTACCTCCACACCACACCTCCTTCTTACTTCCTTAATGTATTCTATATTATGTCATATATGATGTTGGTGGTATAATGTAATATAAGTCGGCTGAAGGTAGGCAAAAACGTCCAAAAGGGTGACTTTGGGAAAGTGGCTGAAACAAATTAATTAATTCCCACAAGGCCTGTTATTTCTAAAAACCTGTTTTTTTTTATAAACGGTACATACACGGTACGAATTAACCGTGTATATCGAGACCTGACTGTATTGAGCAAAAAGGGGTTAATACAGGTGGATGGGATTTTTGTTGTTGAGCCCTTTTGTGCTATGTACATGTAAGGGTAGAGCTGCAAATGTACTGCCAGACGCGTATTCACTAGATGAGAGACTCCACTGTACATCAAAGTGAATAATGATAATATAAACAAAGGCACTAGTAGTTGAGAGCAGTGTAGTGGAGAAGGTAATGTGGTACTGGAGCTGGGTACTCCCAAACAACTGTTGTGTTATGAGGGAATTACCCTTTGTTTCCACAACTACCTTTGGGTGACCAGGGCTCAAATGTGCATGAGGAAACTTAAGAGGTAGTTTCTTGCCGTGGAAACTGGCCATGCAAGGATTACATTTATGGGTGATATTGTATCAAAGCTGTCAAGGAAATGCCAATATATTTATATAAACTACAGTACAGTATATGTATGTATGAAAGCATGTAATCTGTGCCCCATAAAATATTCTTTCCTCTTGTTTAAGCATTATACTGTACTATTCATAGTGCAGTTGGGTACAGTACGTGATTAGATAAATTATAGGTTTGAGTCCCGAAGGGAAGAATGAAAACCTATTATTTAGTAGTGGCCCAGAAATCATTGACGATATGCCTATTAGTATAATAGTCCCCTTTCAAGCACCCGCGGTCAGCTTGTTTGAAACACCCGCCGCAGGGGAAAGAGTCCTAACATCATAAGTGTAACGCTAATTCTCTTCTGGAATCGTCTTTATGATTGGGTACTCACTATGAAAAAACTTTGTAAAAAATCAAAATTAACTTAAAATTTGTTATATTAACCCTCCAGCCCCGGCTATGTATTATATATATATATTCCCCGAAATCCGGGTGTTTTGGCCGAAAAACGTCTAGCCTAGGCTACCGTATCTTTGTTATTCTGACTACTTCCGCATTCCCGCGCATCCCCAACCGTACCTGTGTTTCTTACCTATAGAATGGCATTAAGTAGAGCTCTCTAAGTTAACTGGTTCAGTTGTGATGATGATTTCATTGGAGATAACTTTATGGCAAAAACAGCCACTTTACACTACTTTTCGATACTTAACAACAACATACAGGCACACACGAACAAGCGACGCTCTCCTTCTTGTGGCCGGAGATGCAGGGCGTCGGTCCAGCCGGCTGTTGTTTACATGCGTCGGACCGACGCCTCGCACACCAAGCTCACAGGCTTTCAACCACTGGGCGTTAAAGAGCCCTTCCGGGCAGCTCTGGTATGCTTTTTTATGGGCGTTCAAGAGCCCTTCCGGGAACGAAGGGTTAAGGCTTTCCAACTCGTGGATGTCTTTTGTGGATTCTAACCGAGACGCTGAATCGAGCGTCTCCATTCTCCCTTCAATGATATATCAAGATTAAACTCAAGACATCAACGAATGGGAAGGGGATGGAAGGGAGGGCCCTACATCGTCAATGATTACGGGGCCACTACTAAATATTAGGTTTTCATTCATCCCTCCGGGACTCAAACCTATAATTTATTAGTGGCCCCTCCATCATTGATGATATGCCTGATATCTCAAGTCTGGAGGGGGACATTCGTGACAATATTAAAACCACTAACAAAATACCATGATGATGATGCAGTTTTTACCACCATACACTCCCTGCTGAATAGCAAAGCTAGGGTGGGTGCCCTGATGAATCAGGGACTTAGTGAATAGTTGCCACAGATTGCTAGACCGCACCGTTCACCAACAGCACTGACATCTGCCAATAACGGTAAAAAATTGAAGGCAATTTCCCCCCCAAAAAGGTTTTTGCATGCTCACGCGCACGCGGTTGGACTTTGAGAGTTTTCAACCATCGGCATGGTTGCGTGGGATACTTACACAGTTCCCATACAAATCTGAGCTCTCTAGGTGCCATAGGACCGAAGTAATTAACCTGGACGCAACCATTGCGTCGCTGGGTTCTGGTGATCGAACATTGCAGACGCAACACGTGCGATGCTGGGTCTCAGCGGGTTAATATTAATTTGTACATACCATATATTTTGTACAATTTATACTTAATATCCTATAGTTGCAACTATGATAGATATCTTATATAAATAAAACTAAAATTTTGAGCTGTATAACCAGCTCGACTTATCAAGTATCACAGCTTGTGAACTTATCACATAGTCCGGCTGAGGGTCTAGGGGTCTTGAGCTCTCCAGCACCCCCTCACCCCCCCCCCCTCCTTTTTCACCATTAAAATTAAACTTAACTTTAATAGCACATAGACCAACTAGACCCTCTGACGTAAGGCCACACAGGTAAATTTAGGTTTATCCAACGCCACAGACAGGTATCGCGTCATGAAAGAATGATTGGAAGCCCACAGCTCAGTGTTAGCTATGTCATTAATTGAGTAATTTTGCAAAAATCGTAACGAGACAGCCCATTTTCTGATGTCGTGGGCCCTTCCCACTACCCCAGGATTACTTTCACGAATTACATCTACGAGCAAAGAAGCCAATTTTCTTCTTGTGACGCGAGTACCTGTACTATGGACCCATAAGGTTCCCTGTTGTTGGGGCTGAGAAACCCTCATAAACTTTATTAACCCATCGGATCCGGGGGGGGGGGGGGGGGGGGTCTCCTATGATCCCGATCGCTGTGTCCGGGGCCATTTTCGTACAGTCAAGCTTCATAATTCAGTAGCTACTGATTGAGACCACCTAGAGCAGTCAATGTTTTTGCAAATTGTAGATTGTTTTGTTGTCTGTAGACTGCCGTTGAGATGACATCGCTACGATGCGTGGTTGCCGAGTTATGATGATTTTAGCGGCGATTTTTAGCCGCGCATTTTGCCTCATATGAGGCCTCCCAGATTCTGAGGGTTAAAGCCTGCACAGGGCATAAAACATGATGTGTATGCCCGCATTTCAGTGCCGGGATCGTAAACTCAGAAAAAACATGATCACTATGTTCGTTCTTGGCAACGAACGTGGGAGATGGAGCAATTTGTAAATTCTCATAGAGTCTCCCAAACCTGAGGCAATTAGGTTCGTTGCTCATCACCGCCAGCTCAGACACCCTTTTACCTGTGGCCAGAGCCACAAGGAACACAGCCTTCTTTAATAATGAGTCAAAATACGGTGCAAGATTATACTTGCGCGAATGAAGCAAAGACAAAGCTTTGTCAAGTGACCAGGTAGGCATGGGCGAAGCTTGAAACATGCCCTCATTAACTCCTTCTCCTCCGCCTGCGGTATAGATAGACCTGTGAGGTCGTACAAGGGGGTTCTAATAGCAGACAGATAATTCTTAAGTGTAACTACAGAAAGGCGTTTTTGTTCAAACAAATAGTCCAAATACTGATGCGTCAGTTTGCGTCATTTCTACTATCCAGGTTGTGAATGTTTTCCAATGCGATTGATATTGTCTCCTGGTAGACATAGTATACTGATTGAGGAATTTATTAGTAACACTCTCTCCATACGGAGTTAACCATTTGGCATTCTGAATGTCCAAAAGGCAAAAGTCAGCGAGGTCTCTAGGTTGCCAATTGTCTCCAAGTGGAAGTACGAGATCGGGAGCGACACCGGGTTCTCGCACCACATTTTCAACTGGTGATTACCACACCTGAGCCGGCCACAGAGGCGCGATCATCGAGACTAAGCCTCGGTAACCCCGTAGTTTGTGAACTACCTGACACATGAGTGAAGCGTCGGGAGGAGGAAAAAGATAAATGGAATTCCCACTGTTCCAGTCCTCCAACAATGCGTCTGGACCCCCCGCCGAAGTCAGTCCTCGGCGGGTTAGGTAGAGTTCCTCTCCTGTGGTTCTCCTCGGACGCGAATAGATCCACTTGTGGATGGCATGGCTCTGCAATCATCTTGTTGAAGATGTTTTGCTTGATTGCCCATTCTACTTTGGTGCTCTGTCGCCGGGACAGAGCGTACGCCAAGACGTTCGCTACGCCTGGGAGGTATAATGCATGAAGGTGAATGTTCAGCTCTTCGGCCAGAACAAAATCTTCTCTGACACGTCTAGCAACTTCCGAGACCTCGTTGACCCTTGCTTCTGAATGCAGTGCACCGCATTCAAATTGTCCATCCGAAGAGCTACTGATTTCCCCTGCAAGGAGGAGCCGTGAGTTTGAAGGAAAAACAAAGGGACTAAGAGCTCTTGCTCGTTGATATGAAAATTCTCGGTTTGGGACCAAAGACCTTGACCCTGATGGCCTAGGCTCGACTGATAACCCCAGCCTATTGTCCCTGAAGCGTCTGTGTCTACCCATACCGTAGGTGGGGGAGAAGTCCACGTCATTATTGAGTGCAATATTTCTCTCCTCGCCCAGACCGACAGTAAGTTGTGAATTAATGGAGGAATTTTTCAGTTTTCCCGCCGGCAATAGTGGGAAATATTTGTTTCCTTCCAAGATTAATCTCTTTACTTTCAACCGGCCCAACTTTACAGTTAGTTGAATCCAGTTGAGAGAGCCGACCAGGGACTCCCAAGTCCTTCTCGTGGTGTTCAGACTGTGGAGAAACACAAACAATTTCTTTTGAAATCTGTTGCGGTTGTCCACACTCTGACTCAGAGTATGATTGGCTGTGTCCCAGACCAGCCCTATCCACTGAATTACCCGTGTGGGAACAAGATGTGACTTTGCCAAGTTGACCTTGAACCCTAGGGATTGTACATGATTTATAATGTGATTGACATGGATTTTGCATAAACTCTCTGACTCCGCCACTACCAGCCAGTCGTCTAGGTACCACAACACCTTGATCCCCTGATTTAACATTGGCATGAGGGTCTGCCGGACTAATTTTGTGAATATTCTCGGTGCAAGGTTCAACCCGAATGGCATTCTCTGAAAGACATAAGTCTCTTGCCTGATCCTCAAGGCGAGGAATTTTTGGAACCTTTTGTTTACCGGGACATGCCAATAGGCGTCTGTCAGGTCTAACAAGCACATCCAACCCTGCGGAGGAAGTGTTAGCCTGATGTGATTCACAGTGAGCATCCTGAAGGGTGAATTGTGAATGTGAATGTTCAAACACGATAGGTCTACGACTGGTCGCATCTGAACACTGTCCCTCTTTGGTACGAGAAAAAGTCTGGACGTGAAAACAGGGCAAAGTGGATTGACCGGGACAATGATATGCTTGGTGATCATTTCCTGGACTAGTGACTCCACCTCTAAAGATACATGATTGACTTCTAGAGTTTGACATAAACGAGGTCGCCGGAGCCACCGCCGGGTGATGCTGTTGCGTCCCACTGTCCTTGCCCAACTTCGCCGGGGCCAGGCCCGGTGACACGCCCGAAATGACCCAGTTACTTGACTGGGTCTGTCCGGTAGAACTACCCTTGGATCCAACTCGCCTTCGATAGGCCCCGGGAGAGACAGTTTGAATAACTAGTTTTTTGCTGGTGGTGGGGTAGGGGTAGACGGCTGACTGGTTTTGGCAGATGTCGCTCCCTGACCTGACTTGTGTTGTGACTTATTCTTATTACTGTATACCACTTGCCTGATTGTTTTCCCTGTTTAAGCTTGTGCGGAGTACTTCCTTGAGCCGGGGGAGACATGGGGCTCTGAAAGGGCTTAGTACCATTAGGTTGTGACTTACCTCCACTCTTAGGCTTGGAGTACGGTTTCTTAAAGTGCTCCTTCCTAGCCTGGGAAGTACTCGGCTGCAAGCTGTCAACCATATTATACACTGCCTTCCAAGTCTCAAGGTTTAGCAAAGAGGCAGTTAACATAGGGGAAAGGGTTACCCGGCGACTAATGTCGTCCGGTAACTTCTTAACCATATACACTCTTAAGTCCTGACGTGCACAAACAGCCTCCAACAAGGCTATTCGGATGTCACCCAAGGACTGGATGGAATTCTGTAATAGAAGCCGCATGGATAAATCGGTGGCCTTCCTCACATCCTGATCAGAAATAGCGGCTATGGTATTCGTGAGGGACTGGGCTATTTGGCGACTCAAATAAATTGTGAAAATAGTCAAAAAGCTTTATTCCTCAATTAAAAGTCTCTGTCTAGGTGTGCCAAAGGGGGGGTAGAAAAGGTTTCCTGCAAGTCATAAAGAGACAATTTAGGGGCAGACAGGAATTCAAAGAGAGCAGGAGAAACCCCTCCGGCTTTATTGATAGGCATTGAGAACCAAATGTGGTTATCCTGAGGTATTTGGTGGGAGGATTTTGACGTGATCGTAGCTGCAAACTGTTGCGCCTCAGCCTCCCAGTCCACCCACGGGCGTAGACCTACCTGCCCCACCTGCAGAACTGGATTGTGAGACTGATCTAGAACCGGAGTTGTATCCAACTCCGGCGTTAGCGTATTGAGCAATTTAACATCGTTCACGCCGTCAGACTTTGTCCAATCAGCAAAGAGTCGTGCAGAGGAGGCCAGAGGTAATGCCGGAGTAGTAGAATACACAAAGAATTCATGCGAATAAACATTGGGATAGCTTTGATAGTGACATCCAATAATTGACCCTGTTTATCCTTGGCCCTCAACTTCTTACTTTTACTCATCTCAATTACCCACTCACTAGGAACTGGGATCTCTCCCGATATGGTTGTCTGTGCAATGCTCGGGTTTTTAGCCATGACCTGAATCCACGAGCAGTCGGGACCATACAAGAGAGGCATAGGGCCTTTCCTATGGGGAAGTTTATCAAGAGGAGGGGGAGTAATGTCCGTGATGACACGAACATTGGTAGTTGTTAAAGAGGCGGGCACTGCCGTGCCACTCGCCGCGGTGGTCGCCTGATTGACGTTAATAGGGGGAAGTGATATATTGGGAGGTTTGACGACCTCCCAAATAACCAAATAAGGAAAACCTCCTATTTGGTAGCAGTCTCGGAGTATCCAACGTAGGGCTTACAAGTTCAGCCGCTGGGACAGCGGGCCGATTTATCGGTACTACATGTGCAGTCCAATATCTTCTAGAGTAGCACCTTAAATCTCTACTAGGTACGTTGTACACACTTCGAAACTGCTTATTGAGAATAGAAAAGGAAAAAATGTAGGGTAGAAAAAATTAAAATAGTTGCCCACACAATCTGGCTTCCCTCTGGACGCATGCGCGAACTCCACTTACCCACGCCCGGCCCTGTAACACTTTCAAGGTATCAAGTAATCAAAGTAGATTGGATTGGCAGGGGTTAGGCATGAGGGCGGGATACTCTGTCGTTGGATACTCCGAGACTGCTACCAAATTATAGGTTTGATTCCCGAAGGGAAGTAGAGAAAACCTAATATTTAGTAGGGGCCCCGGAATCATTGACGATGTTGCCTATTAGTATAATAGTCTCCATTTAGCACCCACGTCAGTCGTTTGAATCAACCGCCGCGGGGAAGAAAAAGAGTCATCTTCATAAGTGCAACGCTACTTCTCTTATGGAATCGTCATAGATCGGGTACCCACTACGAAAAAACTTTCGTAAAAAATAAGAGAATAAAAAAGGAAAAATTTAACAATTTAACACTGTTATCAGCAAGCTTCCCACATTCGGTGGATTTTCTTGTGTTGTGGCTTCTTACCACCTCTCGCCAAGTGCAACAATTCGTCCTTCACTGATATATCAAGATAAAAACCTCAAAATATCCGCAAATGGGAAGGGGATGGCTGGGAGGGACCTCATCGTCAATGATTCCGGGGCCCCTACTAAATATTAGGTTTTCTCTACTTCCCTTCGGGAATCAAACCTATAATTTAATAGTGGCCCCTTCATCATTGACGATGTTGCCTGAATTCCAGGACTGGAGGGGGACATTCGCAATATCGTATCCTCAGTAACCGCAGGGTTAAGTCAAGAATCCTTATAACAGGAAAAGATATTTTATTGTTTGCAAACAATATAGAAAATATAAAATAAGAAAGAGTGTGAGCAGTTCGTTGCTTCAAAGAAGCCTGCTCGAACAACATAGTCCTCTTACATGAGGTCCTCTTACATGAGGT
This sequence comes from Paralithodes platypus, assembly GCA_032716605.1. Lineage (NCBI taxonomy): Eukaryota > Metazoa > Arthropoda > Malacostraca > Decapoda > Lithodidae > Paralithodes > Paralithodes platypus. The sequence goes on from CM064533.1 coordinate 24,284,135, forward strand.
GTTAGTTGTAATTTGTGATACATAGAGCTAATGCAAAACTCATAATCACATTGACCATAAACCTGGGCTGATCCCAGCTTGTCTCTTCGGTCCACCCATTGAGTCACTTCGACCAATAACATCACTTTTCTATCTAGTGAAACTAGCATAGAAACATTAATTTTACATATACAATTGACTTTCTTGTACTCGCTAAAATAGAGTAAAAATGTATACTATTTGTAAAATAAATAAGCTTTAACTTAAGCTTTCAAGAAAATTTATGACTAAATAACTTCTAATTAATAACTAAACAATTTTTTCGAGCTTCTTAGTTCGTAAACATATATTTATTAGTGGCCCCTCCATCATTGACGAACATGCCTATTACATAAGGCATCCTCTTCAAACACTAATCCGCCGTAGTTTGAATCTACCGCGCAGAGCATTTAAAAACTGAGGAGCCTTCATCATGAGCGCACGCGACCTCACTCATGGCTTCAGTCATTATGAATTGGGTTCTCACTACGAAAAAACTTCGTAAAAAATAAAAACAAAAAGAAAATAAGAATAACTATCTAATAAGCTTTCCATCATATCGTGGATGTACTTGTGTGGATCTTTGACCAGACGCTACTGCAGGCGTCATTCTTCCTTCTCTGCTCTGCGCTCAGCCTGCCCGGACGTGTCTCCCCACGCTCCGCGGGTTCCGCATTTGTTGCGTCCCTAGTGAGTTTTTTCTCATTTGTTTACTCCGGGATGTATCGAGTAAGGTTAGGATATGCGTAGCAGGAGTGTGCAGGTGAACTTTTTCACAGTTAGCTAGCTTTGTGATGCAGGCGGCTTTCATTACACGTTATTGCTTCCTTTTATCTTTCTGATGAGGTAGCGTATTTTTGCTGTCGTTCCCAGCGTATTTTTCTTCACTTAGTGAAGTTTTTTCTGGGTCCCGAGTCAGTTCTTCCCTTTGCCGGAAGTGTTTGCTACAGTGGTGTGTTGGCGGTGGTTCCTGTTGTGATATAATTCAGTGCTTTTTGTTTATATTCCGACATGTTACTGTTATCCGTCTGCCTAGGCCTAGCCAGCCTCTCGTAGCTTTATCACATACTGTATACAAGTGTTATTGATTTATTTTCTAAATATGTACTACTGTGTCATGTGTATCCTGGTTTAGTTGTGTATTGGCTAATTCCACGGACTATTTATGTGTCCTGGGTTAGTTGTTATTGGCTAATTCCACGGACTATGTTGGGCCCGGCGTTAGTTGTGTTTTAGCTACGCCTCGGTCCGGTGTTGCGTTCAGATGGTATCTGGACGGGGTGGGTTTTTTCCGGCGGGTTTTTCTCGGTTTCACCTTGATAACCCCGGCTGGTTGCCAAGTTTTGGCCACGCGTGGTTTAAAACAGGCTTGTTTCCCCGGCGAGTGGGTGTCTGTGGCTCCCCAGGTCTGCGTCTCTGGGGTGCCTGTTTCAGGCTCCTTCTGATTCCCGGCGGGTTGGCTGTACCCATCTAACAGTGTTCATACGGACACGTGTTGTTTGTAGTTTTTTCGGTTTTGCAAAGCCAATATAAAACTATGCTGTAGTTGTATTTCCTCCCCGGCGATCTGTTTCAAAGAAGTGGGGATAGGAACAATTGGGGTTAACTTTTAAACTTTAAATCACCCGGTGGGTGCAACCTGGAAGGGTGGGATGACCGAATTTGCAAAATTCAGTTTAGTTGACCAGACAATTGAGGGATGCATTGTGTATCGCCTCCTTCAACATACGGCGCTTTAGGGCACAATTGGGGTTAACGTTTTTTAAACTATTATTCACACCCGGCGGGTGCTTCTTGCACGGATGAGAATAACGAATTTACAATTCAGTTAGTTAACCAGACATTTGAGGGATACGTTTTGTATCGCCGCCTTCAACATACGGCGATCTAAAAAGATACTTCGGCAGAAGTTAGATCTCGTATATTTGTCAGGCTTCCCAGTTTTTTATCTACGAGATAATTCGGGGGCCGGCGTCTTTTTTAGGTTTTTTTTTCCAAAATTTAATCTGGAAACAAACACCACCGGAAAGACTTAATCACTTATAAACGCCATGATGGTCTTTATATATTATGTCAGAGGGTATTCATAAATCTTTTGGACAAATTAAGATATTCTGAAATCCTTTACTTAGGAAACCCCACCGCGTAGCGAGCTGTGGTCGTTGAGTATTACGTCTCGTTACCCGGCGGGTTATTTAACACCTGTGTGCGAACATGAGTGGGTTAACCTTATGAGCATTAATTCCTGGAAATTTTATTTTTCCAGAGCTGGGTCACGGCGGGTCTATGCAGAACCTGGAGTAAGTTTCCCTCCAGTCTCTGTAATGGCTACCTTTGCCCCGGTTTTTGCTTTATGCATTACGCCCTCCTGTTCAGGTATCCCTAATTTTGCGCACACCCTTTGTATAAAATGTGTTAAAATGTCTCGTTTGGTGGGGGTTACCTTTCCGGCGTTTTTCTCGTTGCTCCGAGAACACCGTTTTTGTTTACCGAGTTTTAGTCAGGATGGCTAAAATAGGTAAGTTACCCCGACGAGTTTGGTCGCTTGAGGGCTCATCAGAAACTGCGTTTTCTGTGGTCGAGCCTGGGATCAGGCTTCCTGTGTTATTCATTGCTTTATGCATTACGCCCTCCTGTTATGTCTCGTTTGGTGTGGGTTACCTTTCCGGCGTTTTTTCTCGTTGCTCCGAGAACACCGTTTTTGTTTACCGAGTTTTAGTCAGGATGGCTAAAATAGGTAAGTTACCCCGACGAGTTTGGTCGCTTGAGGGCTCATCAGAAACTGCGTTTTCTGTGGTCAAGCCTGGGATCAGGCTTCCTGTGTTTTTCCCGGCGAGGGGGGCTCCACACAGTTATTTTGTTTGGTCTTTCCCTCCCGGCGACCTTTTTACAAAGAGGTCTGGGGCAGGTATAATTGGTTTGACATTGCATATAAAACCCGGCGGTTGTACCTTCGGGTGGTTATAGTAACGGATTTGCGATTCGCGATAATTTGCCAAACAATTGATTGATACAATAGGGTATCACGGCCTTCAAAACGGCGATCTATGAGGGCTTCTGGCAGAAGCCGGATTAGAGATTAAGATAGGCTTAGACTTTTTATGGGAAAAAAAAAAGATGCCTGAATCTTACTAGTGTTTCAAGTGTAAAGGGATACTTGAAAGACTTCATCTTTAATAAAGATATGTTTCATCTTTATGAGGATTCAGAAGTTATGCTTAATTCTTTCGAACAGGTAAAAGATATGCTGAAATCCTTAATAAACAATTGAAACAATGTTGTTTGTTTGTTTAGTCTTTCCCTCCCGGCGACCTTTTTACAAAAAAGGTCTGGGGCAGGTACAATTGGTTTGACATTGCATATAAAACCCGGCGGTTATACCTTCGGGTGGTTATATTAAATGATTAGCAATTCGCGATCATTTGCCAAACAATTGATTGATACAATAGGGTATCACGGCCTTCAAGACGGCGATCTATGAGGGCTTCTGGGAGAAGCCGGATTAGAGATTAGGATAGGCTTAGACTTTTTATGGGATAAAAAGATGCCGGAATCTTACTAATGTTTCAAGTGTAAAGGGATACTTGAAAGACTTCATCTTTAATAAAGATATACTTCATCTTTATGAGGATTCAGAAGATATGCTTAAAATCTTCTGGACAGGTAAATATATCCTGAAATCTTTAATATGAAACTAAAGGAAAACGAAAAGTAGTGGTGGAGTGCTACGGTTCGTTGACCGGCGGTCTTGTGACACATATTTTGTACCATTTTTTGGGTGTAACCCTATGAGCATTAATCCCCGGAAAATTCTCTTTCCAGGGCGGAGTACCGGTGTTGCACCAGGTGACCAGGTAGTTCCCGGGGGCGGGGTAGTTTTCCCCCAGTCTCTGTCATGTTGGCACTTGAACCTCTCATTGCTGTATGTTCAACGCCGTTAAGATCAGGTATCCCTATACAGTATATTATTTTTATTTGTTAATGAAATAATTTAATCACTGAATAATAATAACCATATATATTTTCTATGATTATATTAGGATAATATTGTGTTTATTTATAGTAATTTATTTTAATACAATTAAATATAAATTAAATTAATTAGTATACTTTATGATTTTGCTCACCAGCTCTGCTTTCAATGTGTTAATGAGCTATGGGAGCTTTTAATTATCATAAACCTTTACAGGGCTCTCTTTCAGAGAGTATACCGAGCTCGCAAGCGAGGGACAGCCACAGCCAAGGTGTATGGCGATACTCACAGTCCTGGCAGGACAGAACACATCCCTTTGTGACTCAACTAGTGCTGACGTCCACGGGATGCCGATGTACCATCTTCTACCCCAGTTTTAACATGGCAACATGTGGAGGTCCCGGCTTCGGCGGGATCTTCCCATGATAAGCCAGACTTAACGGATGAAGAACAACGATCTCTGGTCTCAGAGATGGAGGTTGAAGAGTCCAGTCACCTTCTAGGCGACTCTCAGGGTACTGTCGAATCTCCACGGAGTTCGTCATCGGCTAGGTATGTACCGGCGGAAGAGATTGATGGACTACTATTGAATGCACTTAATAGGTTCTTTGGCCCTACGCCGGAAACTCCTTCTGATACGGGAGATCCCGCGATGTCGACGAATGTGCGACCTCTGGCTACATCCTTTGCTTTAGCTAAAATACCTAGCCATCCGCTTGTGTCAGACCCGATTTCCAATGTGCCAGGCACAGCAGCTCTCACTACTTCCACTGTGCGAGTCATATCAGACATATCTCCCCCTCCTTTAGACAAGGCGCCAGTCAAAAAACAGGAGCTATGCCTCTTTTTACGGGCCTGATGAGTCAGGGGTAGCAATGTTACGGAAATGTTTTGGATGTTCATATTAAGGACATTCCAAGTTATTATAACCATGACTTATTCTTACCACCAAATCCCTCCAGAACGCCATTCTTGGTTCTCTCTTCCGGTTTTTGGTGCCGGCGGAGTCCCCTCTGCTTGGCTGCCATTAGCACGCCTTCCCCAGCTTACCTAGACCGCGAGTTTAGGTTAAGAGGAAAAGCGTTTAAACTGTTTTCGCAATATATGGTTCCCAGCAAGTAACAAAGTCTCTGTTACGCTCTTCTCAGGCAATAGAAGCCGCGGAAGTCAGGAAAGCCATTGAACTTTCCCGGCGCTTGCTTCTCCAGACTTCCATCCAAGTCTTTAGGAGATATTCGGACGGCCTTATTAGAGGCAGTTTGAGCAAGGCAGGATCTGAGGATGTTCTTAGTGAAGAAACTTCTTGACCGTATTGCAAGCCAAGTAGTTCTGTCTCCAGTTCTAATTCCTTCTTTGATTTCACCAGCAGTTTGGAAGACTGTTTTCAATTTGGCACAAGCATTCAAGCAAGGTCCCCGCAAGCCCTGATGCCCTTGTTAGAACAAGGGATCAGGGTCTGGTGGTATCTGGGCGACTAACTGGTGGTGGCAGAAACAGAAAAGTTACGCATCAGTCATGTCTACGTTACGTTAAACCATCTCATATCTCTAGGATTCAAGGTCAACTTAGTAAAAGTCAAACCCTTGTTCCCCCACGAGTATTTCAGTGGATAGGGCTGGTCGAGGACACAGCTTCTCTCACTCTGAGTCAGAGTGTGGACACTCGAAACAGATTTCGCAAAAACTGTTTATGTTTCTCCACAGTCTGAATACGACACAGAAACTTTGGGAATCTCTAGTCGGTTCTCTCAACGGGGTTCAGCTAACTGTGAAGTTGGGCCGGTTGAAAGTCTAACGTTTAATCTTGGAGGGCAACAAATTTTTCCCACTATTACCGGCGGGGATAGTATGGCCTATCCCAACGTTATTACACAACTTACTAGCGGTTTGGGCGACGAGAGAAAGGTTGCACGCAGTCATGTCATGAACCTCTCCTCCGCCGTCGGTATGGGTGGACATGGATGCGTCAGGCACGATAGGTTGGGGCTTTTAGTCAAACCTCGGGCATCAGGGTCAAAGGTTTTGGTCCCATTTAGAAATCTTCCACATCAATGTCAAAGACTTACTAGTCCCCTTATCTGTCCTTCAGGCTCACGGCTCTGCTTTACGGGGCTAGTCGGTGGCCTTCAGAATGGACAATCTGAATGTGGTTCACTGTATTCAGAAACAAGGGTCAATAAGATCTCGGAAGTGGCTAAACGTGTCAGAAAAGATTTTTATACTAGCCAACAGGCTGAACATTCATCTTTACGCATCTTATCTCCCAGGCGTTGCAAACGTCTGGGCAGACGCTCTGTCTCAGAGACAAAGCACTTCAGTGGAATGGGCGCTCTTGCGTGTGCGGAGCATTACCATCCACAAATGGATTTGTTTGCGTCTGAGAAGACTTGCAAACTCCCACTGTACCTCACCCGCCGGACGATAACGCCGGCGGGCGGACCTGACGCTCTGATGACGGACGAGAACAGGTTGAGTTCCATTTATCTATTTTCCGCCGCCAGACGCGTCTCTAATGTGCCACGTAGTCAAGAAACTACAGGATTAGCGAGGCGTAGTCTCGCTAATCGCGCCCCTGTGGCCGGTGCAGTTTGGTACCAGCATTTGTACACGTGGTGCCCGCACCCAGTGTCACTCCCGGGGTTGTTCCACTTAGAACACAATTGGCAACCTAGAAACCTCGCGGACTTGTTCATTATGGACATTCAGGAGGCCAAGTGGCTAGCACCATATGGTAGCGACGTGACCAAGATATTCACGAATCAATATACCCAGTCTACAAAGCGACAGTTTCAATCGCATTGGCAAGCTTTTATGTCTTGGATTCTTAGAACAAACCAAACTGTGCCCTCGGTGGCGTTGGTTGTTAATTATTTAATGTATCTGTTCATGCAGAAACATTTATCTGAAATTGATTTATGAGGGCAGGTTTTAAACTCCGCCCACCTCCCCGTCAGCTCAGGCCTACATTTTTTTTTTTTTTTTTTTTCTATGTGATTGAGGGAGGCAAAAGGCATAACTGCCTATAGCGAGTGCCTCCCCCATAGTTGAAAGAGTGACAGGGCCAAAATCAAGGGACGTTCGAGCCAAAATGCCTGGACACACGGAGTTTGAAGCAATTTAAGTCATAGGAAGAGGGAAAGACTGATTCTGGGAGAGAGTTCCAGAGCTCAGCTGTTGAGTAGAAGAAAGTTTGAGAGTAACGTTTCACTCTTGGGTTGGAGAGTTGCACAGAGTAGGGGTGGGATTGAGTTGCAAGACATGGTCTCTGGACAAAGCATCGTAGTTATTCTCGTTCCCGTATGTACCAAAGACTGCAGATTTTACAAAAGGGCAGTATTCCTTATGGCTTTGGCTACCGGGAACAGAGTATCTGAGCTGGCGGCGATGAGCAACACACCTATTTGCCTCAGGTTTGATAGGCTTCATGAGTGTATTCACATTGCACCTTCCCCAGGATTCTTAGCCAAGAATGAGCACAGTGAACACGTGTTTTCAGAGTTCACGGTGCCGGCGTTAAAAAGGGGAAAGGTGCACCATCTTTTTTGCCCAGTGCAAGCTCTAACCAAATATTTAAGAGTGGCACCTCTAAATCACCAGGGTGCTTTATGGGTCGCAAGTCCGGGTGAACGCTTGATGGAGCGTACACTGGCTTCTCTCTTGGTCAAGGACTTTAAAGAGAAGAATCCCGGCGTTGTGGGTAAGACCCACGATTTACGCAAGGGGACAGCCTCTTTACGTTTCCTTAATAATCTTTCGGTGGAAGTTATTAAGTCCACACAGTTGTGGGCCTCTAATCAGGAGTTTTTTGACGCGATACCTTTCAGTAGCTCTGGACAAACCTTCCTTGCCATGTATAGCTTTACGGCAGAGGGTCTAGGTGGCCCTTTTAGTCACGTTTTGTTTAATTTCAAGAAAAAGGGGGGGGAGGGTGCAGTCAGTGTGACATAGGACACCCTAGACCCCTCCGGAGTATGTGTTCGGAACATACGAGCTGGGATACTGTTTGTAGGCATTGTTTTATAAAATTTCTCTGTAGTATTTATTGCAGGAAATTGTGCTAAAGGCCAATAGTGTTACAACAATTCTTGTTGTAAGTAGCTTTGGCTGTGAAGCAATAGATTTTTGAGAAATCTCGGTAGTTGCAACTACGACTTTTACTTTTGAAGTAATTACTTCTCCATAAGTACACGAGTTCAGTACTTCTATGAATGTACAAGAATTCATTTATGTTTGGTTATATTTTTAGGAATATATCCACTAGTTAATGGGGTTTATATGTGCACATGTAAACTTATAAGTTTTTAGTTTTCACCACTTACTTTAAGTGGGGTGCCTTCTTAACTAGCAGATCTGTGTACAGAGTCTCAGAGTTAACCCTTTTTCAAGCAGGCTTCTTTGAAGCACGCTCCTGCTTGTACCCCTTTTTGAAGATTTAGGCTGTATAAAGTTTATGCACCCGAATATCTCTTTTTTACAAGAGTAAGAATACTATGTGGTTGTTTGATTATCTGCTTTTCTAGAGTTATGATATGATTACGAATGTCCCCCTCCAGTCTTAGAAATCAGGCATGTTCGTCAATGATGGAGGGGCCACTAATAAATTATAGGTTTGACTCCTGTAAGGAGAAAAAGAAAACCTAATATTTAGTAGTGCCCCCGTAATCATTGACGACTGGGGCCCTCCCGACCATCCCCTTCCCATTCGTTGATGTATTCAGGATTTTGGTTTACTTGATATGTCAGTGAAGGAAGAATGACGCCTGCAGTAGCGTCTGGTCAAAGATCCACACAAGTACATCCACGATATGATGGAAAGCTTATTAGATAGTTATTCTTATTTTGTTTTTGTTTTTATTTTTTACGAAGTTTTTTCGTAGTGAGAACCCAATTCATAATGACTGAAGCCATGAGTGAGGTCGCGTGCGCTCATGATGAAGGCTCCTCAGTTTTTAAATGCTCTGCGCGGTAGATTCAAAACTACGGCGGATTAGTGTTTGAAGAGGATGCCTTATGTAATAGGCATGTTCGTCAATGATTACGGGGCCACTACTAAATATTAGGTTTTCTTTATCTCCTTACAGGAGTCAAACCTATAACTTGGGCTAGGCCCGGCGGAAGCATGACATGACATGACATGATGGCTAAAAAAAAGATAGAATTATAACTATAATTGATGGATTGGTGGATTAGGGAGTGGGAATGGAAGAGTTAGGGGTGGTATACATGGGAGGGATTTGGGGTTTGGTCATTAGTAGAAGGTAAAGACTGAAATCGAAATACAGTAGAAGAATAAAATATGCCCGGGATCAACCAGGCTACTCCATTATGTTGGTATTAATCGTATACTGTATATATTATAGGTTTGACTCCTGCAAGAGGTAAAGAAAACCTAATATTTAGTAGTGGCCTCGTAATCATTGACGAACATGCCTATTACATAAGGCATCCTCTTCAAACACTCATCCGCCGTAGTTTGAATCTACCGTGCAGAGCATAAAAAATTGAGGAGCCTTCATCATGAGCGCACGCGACCTCACTCATGGCTTCAGTCATTATGAATTGGGTTCTCACTACGAAAAAACTTCGTAAAAAATAAAAACAAAAATAAAATAAGAATAACTATTCAATAAGCTTTCCATCATATCGTGGATGTACTTGTGCGGATCTTTGACCAGACGCTAACTCAGGCGTCATTCTTCCTTCACCGACATATCAAGTAAACCAAAATCCTCAATACATCAACGAATGGGAAGGGGATGGTCGGGAGGGCCCCAGTCGTCAATGATTACGGGGCCACTACTAAATATTAGGTTTTCTTTATCTCCTTGCAGGAGTCAACCCTATAATTTATTAGTGGCCCCTCCATCATTGACGAACATGCCTGATATCTAAGACTGGAGGGGGACATTCGTAATCATATCATAACTCTAGTAAAAGCAGATATTCAAACAACCACATAGTAATCTTACTTTGTAAAAAATATATATTTGGGTGCATAAACTTTATACAGCCTAAATCTTCAAAAAGGGGTACAAGCAGGAGCGTGCTTCAAAGAAGCCTGCTTGAAAAAGGGGTTAACTCTGAGACTCTGTACACAGATCTGTTAGTTAAGAAGGCACCCCACTTAAAGTAAGTGGTGAAAACTAAAAACTTATCAGTTTACATGTGCACATATAAACCCCATTAAACTAGTGGATATATTCCTAAAAATATAACCAAACATAAATGAATTTTTGTACATTCGCAGAAGTACTGAACTCGTGTACTTATGCAGACGTACTTACATCAAAAATAAGTCGTAGTCGCAACTACTGAGATTTCTTAAAAATCTATTGTTTCACAGCCAAAACTACTTACAACAAAAATTGTTGTATTACTACTATTGGACTTTAGCACAATTTCCTGTAATGAATACTACAGAGAAATTTTATATCACAATACCTACAAACAGTATCACAGCTCGTATGTTCCGTACACATACTCCGGCGGGGTCTAGGGTGTCCTATGTTACACTGACTGCACCCCCCCCCCCTTTTCTTGAAATTAAACAAAAAGCAACTAAAAGGGCCGCCTAGACCCTCTGCCTTAAAGCTACACATGGCAAGGAAGGTTTGTCTAGAGCTACTGAAAGGTATCGAGCCAAAAAACGTATGATTAGAGGCCCACAACTGTGAGGACTTAATATCTTCAACCGAAAGATTATTAAGGAAACGTAAAGAGGCTGCTCCCTTGCGTAAAATCGTGGGTTTTGCCCACAACGCTGGGATTACTCTCTTTAAAGACCTCGACCAAGAGAGAAGCCAGTGTACGCTTCATCAAGCGTTTACCCGTACTTGCTACCCATAAAGCACCCTGGTGATTTAGAGGTGCCACTCTCAACTTTGGTTAGAGCTTGCACTGGACAAAAATTATGGTGCACCTTTCCTCTTTTTCAACGCCGGCACCGTGAACTCTGAAAACACGTGTTCACTGTGCTCATTCTTGGCTATGAATCCTGGGGAAGGTGCAATGTGAATACACTCATTAAGCCCACCAAACCTGAGGCAATTAGGTGTGTTGCTCATCGCTGCCAGCTCAGATACTCTGTTCCCGGTAGCCAAAGCCAAAAGGAATACTGCCCTTTTTAGAAAAGTAATGTAAAATCTGCATTTTTTTGGTACAGACGGGAACGAGTTAACGACAATAACGAAAGGCATGAGCTGACGGGGAGGTGGGCGGAGTTTAAAACATGCCCTCATAAAATCACTACAGATAAATGTTTCTGCACGAACAGATAATTTAAATAATTAACAACCAACGCCACCGAGGGCACAGTTTGTTCTGTTCTAAGACTCCAAGACGTAAAAGCTTGCCATTGCGATTGAGACGGTCGCTTTGTAGACTGGGTACAGTCAGGACCCCCAATACACGATTCCACAATTCGCGAAAACCCTAATACACGAGTTACCCCTCGAAAATAACATTAATTAATTAAACATTAATTACGCGAGGTGGTACCACAATACACGAATCGAGAGCTAAGAAGGGGCCAAATCCGCTATTCCCGCTTGATACGCGAGCACGTCTACGTTTCGCGAGGCCCAGGAGTAGCTCCGAAAAAAGAAGAAGACGGGCATACGCCTGCCTTCCCTCCCGCTTACCCTCCCTCCCACAGTCCCGCTCAAGCGCTCATAGCCGTGCGGAGTGACCAAACGTTTGTAGTGCTTGCCACTTTCTTCGCCATGCCACGCCAAAATAAGAAGATAACACACAAAATGAAGGTGGAAGTGTTGGATCGCAAGAAAAAAGGAGAAGGAAACTGTGCAATAGGCTTGTCAGAGTAAACTGTTCGTACGATTTGGTCAGGGAGGGAGAAGTTGGAGAAAATCGTGAAGTCCTACGGTCCTAGTCCTAGCCTATCTACTACTAATTTTAAGGTAAGGTTTCATATTTTTATTCATTGTTCTTCTTATATATAAGATATAGACTGTACTGTAGAGCCAAAAATGTCGAAAATAGGGCCGAAAATGTCGAAAATAGGCCATAATTGAGAGATGTCACCCAATCTAATTATTCCCATTTAAAGTTAGTTCCACAATACACGAATTCACAATACGCGATGCCTCCTGTCACCCCTATTCTCGCGAATTGGGGGTCCTGACTTTATTTATTGATTCATGAATTTATTGGTCACGTCGCTACCATATGGTGCTAGCCACTTGGCCTCCTGAATGTCCATAATGCACAAGTCAGCGAGGTTTCTAGGTTGCCAATTGTGTCTAAGTGGAACAACCCGACCGGGAGTGACACCGGGTGCAGGCACCACGTGTTCAATTGCTGGTACCACAACTGCGCCGGCCACAGGGGCGCGATTAGCGAGACTACGCCCCGCTAATCCTGTAGTTTGTTGACTACGTGGCACATTTAGAGACGCGTCTGGCGGCGGAAAAAAGATAAATGGAACTCCACCTGTTCCAGTCCGTCATCAGAGCGTCTGGTCCGCCCGCCGGCGTTATCGTCCGGCGGGTGAGGTACAGTAGGAGTTTGTGAGTCTCCTCTGACGTAAACAAATCAACTTGTGGATGGTAAGGCTCCGCAATCGCTTGAGCGCCCATTCTACTGTTGTGCTTTGTCTCCGAGACAGAGCGTCTGCCCAGACGTTTGCTACGCCTGGGAGATAAGATGCGTGAAGATGAATGTCCAGCCTGTTGGCTAGTATAAAAATCTTTTCTGACACGTTTTAGCAACTTCCGAGATCTCGTTGACCCTTGTTTCTGAATACAGTGAACCGCATTCAGATTGTCCATTCTGAAGGCCACCGACTTGCCCCGTAAAGCAGAGCCGTGAGCCTGAAGGACAGATAAGGGGACTAGTAAGTCTTTGACTTTGATGTGGAAGATTTCTAAATGGGATCAAAACCCTTGACCCTGATGCCCGAGGTTTGACTTAAAGCCCCAACCTATCGTCCCTGACGCATCCGTGTCCACCCATACCGACGGCGGAGGAGAGGTTCATGACATGACTGAGTGCAACATTTCTCTCTTCGCCCAAACCACTAGTAAGTTGTGTAATAACGTTGGGATAGGCCATAATATTCCCGCCGGTAATAGTGGGTAAAATTTGTTGCCCTCCAAGATTAAACGTTTGACTTTCAACCGGCCCAACTTCAGTTAGTTGAACCCAGTTGAGAGAACCGACTAGAGATTCCCAAAGTCTCCGTGCCGTAGTCAGACTGTGAAGAAACATAAAAAAAAATTTGCGAAATCTGTTTCGAGTGTCCACACTCTGACTCAGAGTGAGAGAAGCTGTGTCCTCGACCAGCCCTATCCACTGAAATACTCGTGAGGGAACAAGGGTTTGACTTTTACTAAGTTGACCTTGAATCCTAGAGATTTGAGATGGTTCAACGTAATGTAGACATGAGTGATGCATAACTTTTCAGGCTCTGCCACCACCAGTTAGTCGTCCTGATACCACAAGATCCTGATCCCTTGTTCTAACATGGGCATCAGGGCTTGCCGGGACTTTGCTTGAATGCTTGTGCCAAATTGAAAACAGTCTTCCAAACTGCTGGTGAAATCAAAGAAGGAGTTAGAACTGGAGACAGAACTACTTGGCTTGCAATACAGTCAGGAAGTTTCTTCACTAAGAACATCCTCAGATCCTGCCTTGCTCGAACTGCCTCTAATAAGGCCGTCCGAATATCTCCTAAAGACTTGGATGGAAGTCTGGAGAAGCAAGCGCCGGGAAAGTTCAATGGCTTTCCTGACTTCCGCGGCTTCTATTGCCTGAGAAGAGCGTAACAGAGACTTCGTTACTTGCTGGGTAACCATATACAGTAGGGTCCCGCATAAAACGTGTTCGCATAAAACGAGTCTCGATTAAAACGACCGACCTAAAATTCGCTTTGTACGAAATATCGTCGCTTTGTATGAAATGTCGTTCGCTTTGTACGAAATATAGTTCGCTTTGTACGAAATATCGTTCGCTTTGTACGAAAATTTTCGCTTACAGTGAACATTGACGATATTGCGCCACCAAAATGCTGTGTTCACATAAAACGAAATCGCATAAAACGCCCTCGTTTATCGACCATAAACTCGTTTTATGTGAGACCCTACTGTATTGTGAAAACAGTCTAAACACTTTTCCTCTTAACCTAAACTCGCGGTCTAGGTAAGCTGGGGAAGGCGTGCTAAAGGGATCGTTTAATTCGCACAAATTGATTATTTGGGGGGTAGCCAAGAAGTCAAACAAAGCAGAGTGGACTCCGCCGGCACTAAAAACCGGAAGAGAGAACCAAGAATGGTGTTCTTGAGGGATTTGGTGGGAAGATTTTGACATGAAAGTAGTTGCAAATTGTGAGCCTCTGTTTCTCATGCCACCCAAGGTCCCGTACCCAACTGCCCCACCTGCAAGACTGGATTAGAGGCTGAGTTTGTGATCGGAAACATATCTAACTCCGGCGTCAAAGCAGAAAGTGCCTTGACGTCGTTAAAGCCGTCATTCTTAGTCCAGTCAGAAAAATAGCTTTGAAGCTGAGGCAGGGGGCAGGGCTGGTGTTGATGCATACACAAAAAAGTCATGGTTATAATAACTTGGAATGGCCTTAATATGAACATCCAAAACATTTCCTTGACTATCCAAAGCTCTGAGTTGTCTAGACTTATTGCCTTGGATTACCCACTCATGTGGTACAGGGAACTCCCCCGAAATAGTAGCTTGTGCTGCCTCTGGCTTAGTTGGTAACATTGCTACCCACGACTCATCAGGCCCGTATAAAAGAGGCATATCTCCTTTTGTTGACTGGCTCCTTGTCTAAAGGAGGGGGAGATACTGTATGTCTGATATGACTCGCACATTGGAAGTACAGTCAGGACCCCCAATACACGATTCCACAATTCGCGAAAACCCTAATACACGAGTTACCCCTCGAAAATAACATTAATTAATTAAGCATTAATTATGCGAGGTGGTACCACAATACACGAATCGAGAGCTAAGAAGGGGCCAAATCCGCTATTCCCGCTTGATACGCGAGCACGTCTACGTTTCGCGAGGCCCAGGAGTAGCTCTGAAAAAAGAAGAAGACGGGCATACGCCTGCCTTCCCTCCCGCTTACCCTCCCTCCCTCCCTCCCACAGTCCCGCTCAAGCGCTCATAGCCGTGCGGAGTGACCAAACGTTTGTAGTGCCTGCCACTTTTTTCGCCATGCCACGCCAATATAAGAAGATAACACACAAAATGAAGGTGGAATTGTTGTTTCGCAAGAAAAGAGGAGAAGGAAACTGTGCAATAGGCTTGTCAGAGTAAACTGTTCGTACGATTTGGTTAGGGAGGGAGAAGTTGGAGAAAATCGTGAAGTCCTACGGTCCTAGTCCTAGCCTATCTACTACTAATTTTAAGGATAGTTTCATATTTTTATTCATTGTTCTTCTTATATATAAGATATAGACTGTACTGTAGAGCCAAAAATGTCGAAAATAGGGCCAAAAATTTCGAAAATAGGCCATAATTGAGAGATGTCACCCAATCTAATTATTCCCATTTAAAGTTAGTTCCACAATACCCGAATTCACAATACGCGATGCCTCCTGTCACCCCTATTCTCGCGAATTGGGGGTCCTGACTGTAGTGAGAGCTGCTGTGCCTGGCACATTGGAAATTGGATCTGACACAAGAGGAGGGTTGTTGTTGTTGTTTTTCCCCAAGCTGCCTGGCCGAACAGCCCCAAGGCTCCGAGCAAGGCCAAGGCCATAACCGAGCGCCCCCACAGAACCCTCCCTGCCGACCACAATAAAGTCTGGGTAACTGAAGCCACTCCATGGTGGGGAGCTGAGGAGGGTGCGGAAACGCCCGGGAAACCAAAGCCCCACCCAGGGCCCTGTGCCCCTCAGCAATTATGAAGAGAAAGTTGAGGGGCAAAGGAAAGATGTGACACTTTGGCTTCCAATCTTGGTAGATTAGGAGGTCAATCTACGCAAGAGACGCCGTCACTTGAGATCTAGAAAATATATAAGTAAAAGGAACAGTCAGAGTAAGCTATGGGTATGGCAGAGATCGCTCAGTTCTCACTCTGATAGACCAGCCCATCACCACATGACTAGAACCCAATCCTCTCAGCATCAGCTAGGAAAGGCCCTAGAAAGCCGCCTTTGGCGGGGGGATAGCTCCCCTATTTCAACCCCTTTCGGGGTCGGACACCCGCCAAGAGGAGGGTTAGGTATTTTAGCTAAAGCAAAGGATGTAGCCAGAGGTCGCACATTCGTCGACACCGCGGGAACCACCGTACCAACTGTAGGAGTTTCCGGCGTAGGGCCAAGAACCTATTAAGTGCATTCAATAGTAATCCATCAATCTCTTCCGCCGTTACATACCTAGCCGATGACGAACTCCGTGGAGATTCGACAGTACCCTGAGAGTCGTTTAGAAGGTGACTGGACTCGTCAACCTCCATCTCTGAGACCAGAGATCGTTGTTCTTCATCCGTTAAGTCTGGCTTATCATGGGAAGATCCCGCCGAAGCTGGGACCTCCACATGTTGCCATGTTAAATCTGGGATAGAAGATGGTACATCGGCATCCCGGTGGACGTCAGCCACTAGTTGAGTCACAAAGGGATGTGTTCTGTCCTGCCAGGACTGTGAGTATCGCCATACACCTTGGCTGTGGCTGTCACTCGCTTGCGAGCTTGGAATACTCTCCGATTGAGAGCCCTCGCCCTGTAAAGGTTTATGATAATTAAAAGCTCCCATAGCTCATTAACACATTTAAAGCAGAGCTGGTGAGCAAAAATAGGGATACCTGAGCATAACGGCGTTGGACATACAGCAATGAGAGGTTCAAGTGCCGACATGACAGAGACTGGGGGAAAACTACCCCGCCCCCGGGAACTACCTGGTCACCTGGTGCAACGCCGGTACTCCGCCCTGGAAAGAGAAATTTCCAGGGATTAATGCTCATAAGGTTACCCCAAAAAAATGGTACAAAACATGTGCCACAACACCGCCGGTCAACGAACCGTAGCACTGCACCACTACTTTTCGTTGTCCTTTAGTTTCATATTAAAGATTTCAGCATATCTTTACCTGTCCAAAAGATTTAAGCCGATCTTCTGAATCCTCATAAAGATGAAGTATATCTTTATTAGAAAGCCGTGATACCCTAGTGTATCAATCAATTGTTTGGCAAATTATCGCGAATTGCACATTCGTTAACTTAACCACCCGAAGGTACAACCGCCGGGTTTTATATATCATGTCAAACCAATTGTACCTGCCCCAGACCTCTTTGTAAAAAGGTCGCCGGGAGGGAAAGATCAAACAAACAAACAGCATTGTTTCAATGGCTTATTAAAGATTTCAGCATATCTTTACCTGTCCAAAAGATTTAAGCATATCTTCAGAAACCTCATAAAGATGAAGCATATCTTTATTAAAGACGAAGTCTTTCAAGTATCCCTTTACACTTGAAACACTAGTAAGATTCCGGCATCTTTTTATCCCATAAAAAGTCTAAGCCTATCTTAATCTCTAATCCGGCTTCTCCCAGAAGCCCACATAGATCGCCGTCTTGAAGGGCGTGATACCCTATTGTGTCAATCAATCGTTTGGCAAATTATCGCGAATTTGCAAATCCGGCAATATAACCACCCGAAGGTACAACCGCCGGGTTTTATATGCAATGTCAAAACCAATTGTACCTGCCCCAGACCTCTTCGTAAAAAGGTCGCCGGGAGGGAAAGACCAAACAAACAGACAGCATGGTTTCAATGGCCTTGAAAAACCGAGAAAACCCTATCCAACAGGTGTCAGCATGATCACCTAGATAACTGTGTGGAGCCCCCCTCGTCGGGAATAACACAGGAAGCCTGATCACAGGCTCGACCACAGAAAACGCAGTTTCTGATGAGCCCTCAAGCTACCAAACTCGCCGGGGTAACTTACCTATTTTAGCCATCCTGACTAAAACTCGGTAAACAAAAAACGGCTTTCTCGGAGCAACGAGAAAAACGCCGGAAAGGTAACCCACACCAAACAGAACGCAGTCTGATAAACATAATCAGACCCACAGTCCGAAGCTCCTGGATCAGCCAATCACAACTAATCCAGGACACACATGGCTCATGAATACATTTTTATTATAATAAACAATGAAAACACTTGCATACGTGAAAAAACTATGAGTGGCCGGCTAGGCCTGGTGAGAACGGAAAAAACACTTAATGACGTCGAAACACCATCGAAAAGCACTCCATCCCACCAAAACTGGGACAGCCGCCACATCAAAATCGTAGAAAACACCCGGGTAAGGGTAACTCGCCGGGTAACGAGACGTAATACATAACTATCACAGCTCGCTACGCGGGAGGTTCATAAGTAAAGATTTCAGAATCTCTTAACCTGTTCAAAAGATTTACGTATATCCTCTGACATGATATAAAGACCAGCATGGCTTTATAAAAGACGCAGTCTTCCCAGTGGGGTTTGTTAAGTTTTTTACTGGGAAACCCATAAAAAGACGCCGGCCCCTGAATTAACTCGCAGATCAAAAACTGGGAAGCCTGTCTGAAAGGCTAGATCTGACTTCTCCCGAAGCCTCCTAGATCGCCGGATGTTGAAGGCGGCGATACCTTAACGTATCCCTCAATTGTCTGGTCAACTATACTGAATTGCAAATCCGTTAATCCCACCCTCCCACGGTGCAAACCGCCGGGTGTGAATTGAAATCTATAACATTAACCCCAATTGTTCCTGTCCCCACTTCTTTGCCAAAAGAACGCCGGGGAGGAAAGACCAATCAACAAACCGCCTAGTTTTACTGGCTTTGCAAAACTGGGAAAAAACTACTCAACAAGTGTCTGTATGAACCCTTAGTTAAATGGGTAAAGCCATCCCGCCGGGAAACACAGTAAGCCTGAACACAGGCTCTACTACAGACGCAGTCCTGGAGAGCCGCAAGCCACCACTCGCCGGGGGAAACAAGCCTAATTTAACCACGCGTGATTAAAACTCGGCAACCAGCCGGTTTTGCAAGGTATAACCAAGAAAACCCGCCGGAAAAGGCAACCCACCCCGCCCAGAATCAATCTGAACGCACCAAAAAGACCGTGGAATTAGCCAAAGCACAACTAACCCAGGACACATAAATAACCCGTGGAATTAGCCAATACACAACTAATCCAGGATACACAAATAATCCGTGGAATTAGCCAATACACAACTAATCCAGGACACACATGACACAGTATTACATATTTATAGCATAAATCAATAACACTTGTACATGTGGCAAGCTACGAGAGGCTGGCTAGGCCTAAGCAGACGGAAATAAAAGGAAATCATGTCGTAATTTAAACAAAAGCCTTGAATCATATCACAACAGGAACCACCGTCAACACACCACTGTAGCCCAAAATTCCCGGCGAAGGGAAAAACTGACTCGGGACCCAGAAAAAACTTCACTAAGTGAAGAAAAATACACTGGGAACGTCAGAGAAAAAAGCTACCTCATCTATCTATCTATCTATTGCCTGACGCCGTGATCCCCGAAGGGGTGGCCACGAACGAACCGCCCCCATGCACCTCTGTCCCCAGTCAGTCGACGCCCCTCCCCCCAACCAGCACCACCTTCGTTCATGTACTTCCTCACTCCATCCTTCCACCTCATATTCGGTCTACCTCTCCCCCTCTGTCCCTCCACCTCGCTCTCATACACCCTCTTAGTCATTCTCTCGCTTTCCATGTTCCATATGGCCGAACCATCTCAAGTTGTTCCTTTTCACACTTTCCAGCACATCTACCTCCACACCACACCTCCTTCTTACTTCCTCATTAGTCTGTCTATCCCTCCATGTAACTCCGCACGCACTCCTTAAGTAATTCATTTCCACTGCTCTCACTCTTGGTCTGAGTCTCTCAACCAACGTCCATGCTTCGCTTCCGTAAGTCAGTGTCGGGATTACCACACTGTCATGCAAGGACTTCTTCACTTCCATACTGACCACCCTATTTCTTGTTACTGCTTTTAGCGTTCCTACAACCCTCTTCCCCTGTTGTACCCTCTCCCGCACCTCTTCATCCATAGTCCCATCTTTACTCAACACACTGCCCAGATACTTAAAAGAGTTGACGATCTCCATAGCCTGACCGTTCAGCTTCACCTCACACTCTGTGACTTCACCCCTTTCGAAGACCATAACCTTGCTCTTCCCCGTATTTACCTTCAAATTCCGTTTTTCGCACACTGTTCCAAACTCATTTACCAGACCCTGCAACTCCCATTCATTATCACTCATCAGAACTGTATCATCCGCAAACAGCAGTATAGGTAGCTTCCACTCAATTCCCTCCCTTTTCAGCGATACACCAACATCCACTGCTCTTGATAGTATTTCTTTCATAACTCCATCCATATATACAGTAAACAACCACGGGGACATCACACACCCCTGTTTCAAACCAACATTCAGGTCAAAGAACTCACTCTGCTCACTCTCCACACGTACTGCCGCCTTTGCACCCTCATACATGCTCTTCACTGCTTTCAGCAACTTGCCCTCTACTCCGTATATTCTAAGTACTTTCCACAAACCTTCTCTATCCACTCTGTCATAGGCCTTCTCCAAGTCCATAAAGGCAACATACACCTTTTGTTTCTTCTCCAGATACTTCTCCACAACACAATTCAGGGTAAAAATCTGATCTACACATCCTCTTCCCTTCCTAAAACCTCCCTGCTCGTCGCCTATCCATTTCTCCGTTCTCACTCTCACTCTCTCAATCACTACCCTACTGTATACCTTCCCTACTACGCTTAGAAGACATATTCCTCGGTGGTTACCACACACTCCTCTTTCCCCTTTGCCCTTATATAGGGGGACTATTATGCCAGTCTTCCAGTCATCGGGTGCACTCCCCTTCTCCCATGCTAGTTTGCACATTTTCCATACCCATTCTATCACTATCTCACCACCATACCTCAACATTTCCCCACACACTCCATCTGTTCCTGGTGCTTTCCCCAACTTCACTCTTTTCATGGCTTCCCACACTTCTGACCTCCTGATCCCCACCTCCTCCTCCACTACTTCTCTTCTTCTCCCTCCCATACCATATCCAGCTATGTTTGCTGGCTCTTCATTCCTTTCATTTAGCAACTCACTGAAGTACTCCCTCCATCTTTCGACTCTCTCTTGCTTCTCGGCTAGCATTCTCCCATTCTTATCTTTCACACCCTTACTGTTTCCCTTGCTACCTTCCCTAACTTTCTTGACTTCTTTCCAGAACAGTTTCTTACTCTCCCTCCATTTTACACTCAGATTCCTTCCAAATTCCTCATCTACTCTTCTCTTACTTTCCTTCACTACTCTCTTCACCACCCTCTTACTCTCCACGTACCTCGCTCGTTTCTGTCTCTCGGAATCTTCATTCCCTCTGCTACCCAACCACTCTCTATATGCTTTCTTCTTTTCTTCCACAGCTATTCGTACCTCTTCTGTCCACCATGCTGTACCTTTCACTCCCCTCCCTCTTCTCCTCACTCCACACACCTCCTCACATGCTGCACAGATCTCATCCTTAAACACCTTGCTCATCTCCTCCACTTCCTCCATAACTTCCAGGTCGAACCCACCTAGTCGTCTTTCCACTGCTCTCCTGTACTCCTCCCTGATTTCCTCCTCCTGCAACCTCTCCACCCTCCTCACCATTCCACCCTCCTCTCGCCTCCCTCCCGCTCTCCTCACCCACTTCTACCTCAATCAGAAAGATAAAAGGAAGCAATAATAACGCGTAAAGAAAGCCGCCTACATCACAAAGCTAGCTAACTGTGAAAAAGTTCACCTGTCCACAACAGGACCACGAGGGTACACCCGAAATAGATGCCCCAAACACACGACCCAAAATACACTGCACTGCGGGCAACTAGCCCAGGACACTCCTGCTACGCATATCCTAACCTTACTCGAGACATCCCGGAGTAAACAAATGAGAAAAAACTCACTAGGGACGCAACAAATGCGGAACCAGCGGAGCGTGGGGAGGCACGTCCGGGCAGGTTGAGCGCAGAGCAGAGAAGGAAGAATGACGCCTGAGTTAGCGTCTGGTCAAAGATCCACACAAGTACATCCACGAAATGATGGAAAGCTTATTGAATAGTTATTCTTATTTTCCTTTTGTTTTTATTTTTTACGAAGTTTTTTCGTAGTGAGAACCCAATTCATAATGACTGAAGCCATGAGTGAGGTCGCGTGCGCTCATGATGAAGGCTCCTCAATTTTTTATGCTCTGCGCGGTAGATTCAAACTACGGCGGATGAGTGTTTGAAGAGGATGCCTTATGTACTGTAATAGGCATGTTCGTCAATGATGGAGGGGCCACTAATAAATATATATATATATATATATATTTTTTGTTTTCCTAACTCATACATTTTATCAATGTATTTACGCCCAAACATAATTATACAGGTATACATAATTATTTGTTTTATGATTTACTCATTTATCCACTCATTCATTCATCCATTTGTTTATTATATTTAATTTATATACAGTACATACAACATACATGTATTCGATACATACATGTATTCATGACCTTTGATAAGGTCCCACATAAAAGGTTAATAGAGAAAGTTAGAAGCTATAATATAGGGGAGAAATGTGTGAAATGGATAGAAGCCTTCCTGAAAGATCAGAGACAGAGGGTGCTGGTGAATGGAATAGGCTCGGGGTGGAGGGAAATTACAAGTGGGTTTCCTCAGGGATCTGTGTTGGGACCACTACTGTTCGTTATATTTATCAACGACTTACCTGAAGTTATAACTAATGGAAGTGAGGTATACCTGTATGCAGATGACACTAAGCTGTATAGAAGAGTGAGGAGTAAGGAAGATGTGGGTTTGCTTCAAGGAGATGTGGAGGGCATGAAGGGATGGTCTGAGCATTGGTTAATGCTTTTTCATCCAAAAAAATGCAAGTACATGCGGACTGGGACAAGCAAGATAGACAAGGTAGGATACAGTATGTATGAAGCAATGGAGGAAGTGAATGCAGAAAAGGATATAGGAGTAGTGATAGACAATAAGTTAAATTTCTCAGAACATTTAGCAGAAAAGATAAACAAAGCCAATAGAATTGTAGGGCTGATAAGGAGGACATTTGTGTCACTTGAAGAAATCTTCAGGAATCTCTATACAGCGCTGGTTAGGCCGCACCTGGAATATGAAAACCAGGTGTGGGCTCCATATATGGTAAAGGATATAGAAGCAGTGGAGAAAGTGCAGAGGAGAGCTAGCAAGCTAGTACCAACGTTGAAGAACGCGGGCTATGAGCAGAGGTTGAGGACACTGGCATATAGGAGAAAGAGAGGGGATATGATAGACTTTTAAGATAGTGTCAGGAAAGTATGATGAAGATGTGTGTGAAGGTATCTTCTTGATGCGGGAGGGAACAAGAATGAGAGGACACTCAAAGAAAATTTACAAAGAAAGAAATAGGCTTGAGAAGGCAAAGAACTCATTTTGTGATAAGAGTGGTAAATGAGTGGAACGCACTGCCCCAGTATGTAGTCGATTCCGAATCAATAAGGGAGTTTGAAGGTAATCTTGATAAAGCATGGGGAAGACAAGATTTAAAGTTTGATTATAAAGCAAAAATACAGAATAGTAAAAATGTTGCGTCTGCTACCGCCGCCGCCAACACCGTGAACGACCGCAGCAGTGCAAGTACTGGTACTGAGCTGGATACACAGGCCTAGTTTGCCTTTTTCCAGAGGATCTACTGTAAGAAACTGTAAGAATATACGTACGTATGCATACAGCACTTATATACTGTATATATACATATACATATATATATTTTTTTGTTTTATCATCTAATGTGGCGCACACATAGTGTAATAGATAAAGGTCCAATATTGATATATTCAGCGTCTATAAATTGGAATGGGGTCTCTATTGATGATGGAGTCTTGACTGCTTTTAAAGCTTTTACTTTCTACACTTTCTTGGTCTACGTTTCTTATTATTTTTTCGTTTTGACTTGACAAATCCAGTCGGCGGAAGCAGCGCCTAGCTTGCCCTGTTTTTTTTTTGTTTTTTTTTTTTGTTTTTTTCTATATTCCAACTTACTTCCTCTCGGGCATAGGCTGAGAGCCTTAACATTCACCGCTTTACAATGAATAGTGAAGCCCATGAGGTCTTGTTCCAGTCTAGGGAGTGAGACATGTGAAGCACGTAGAGTACAACGAGCACCTGCCATCTTGCCTTCACATGAGGCACGGTGCTCACTCATGGCCCGAAACTACCCCATCTCTGAAGCCACCTCGTTCCCGTGCTTCACTGTCTCACCCCCTACACTCGGACCTCACTTACACACACACAACGCCACCTGTTGAGCAGATAACTCACCAGGCATTGCACCCCTATAGCATATTTTGAATATGGGAATATTCATACAGTGCTATTTAATCAGGGAACAATGAGGGTATTTTATTGACGTTTCGGTGGGCTTGTGGTAATGCACTGATACCAGGTACAGCACAAATTCCATCCCAATAATATCTTCCCATTGATACATCGGGATTTGAACCCGGGACCTGTGGATTACCAGGCCAGTGGCAAGACCACTCCACCACACCTCCCCTAAAATATGACCTTGTAATCCTGCAGAGGGGGGTTGTACTGGGATCTACATATCCCCCAAAAAGACACAATAAACCTTGTTGTTTATTAGAAAAAAGAGTGTAACTACATAGTGCATATTAAGATAATGTAGTTACATGTGTATCAATTCAAAAAGCATCAATATACTGTATACAGGTAGGTATTAAGTAGTCATATGACCAAGGATGTACACGTCGGTATGGTGATGTACAGCCATACACGGTAGGGGAAGAAGAAATGAAAAAGTATAAATCATTCTTAGATGTACAGAAGTTCTGGCAGAGCAGATGGAAGACAATCCACATACTTTATTTACAGGACATGGGTATGAGGCATAGGCACACCAATACCCAGACCAAAGACAGTTTAGTCATAAAGCATATACAGAAAAAGTACAAAAAATACTTAAAAGTAGACAAACAGATATATAGGTAGTATATATACTGTACAATAGTCCCTTACATTCTACATGGTGACCTAGACCCCCCCCCCCCCTTTTGTGAGGGATGGCAAAACATTGAGGCAGAGGCACACCAATAATAATAATAATAATAATAATAATAATAATAATAATAATAAGCATGTTACTTATTTCTCACAAGCGCCAATTTTTCCGCAGAATTCACAGGCGCTCTAAAACCAAAAACAAAAAAAACAAACGCAAATCGCTTAAATCAATGCAACACAAAACCTATATGCATCACCCAGCCACCAGCAGTGGCAAATAGCTTACACCCTATAGCCCTCCATGATGACACCCCTCTCGAGATCATAGCTTCTTTCAAAGAGAAAAGTCTTAAGTTGTCTCTTGAAGCACTCGACAGAACTTAGTTGTCTCATGGTTAGTGGCAGTCTGTTACATAACCTTGGGGCCATGTAAGAGAATGATCTCTCAAAGAAAGATGACTGCCGGAAAGCCCACGGCTCATCAAGACGCAGGGGGTCATCATCATGGCGCACGACTACACCATGGCGTGCCGGTGGACGCTTGAGCAGCTCTGCAAGATACCCGGGCTCACCAAATTTGAGGACCTTGAAAGTTACCAGACACAACTTGAATTCTATTCTAGCTTTCATTGGTAACCAGTGCAGTTCGATGTGATAAGAAGTGGTAGGGGTTCCTGGTGGAATTCCAAAAATGAGTCTTGCAGCTCTGTTCAGAACAGATTGTACTTTCCTTAATATGTAATTTGGAAGACCCACGAATAAGGCATTGCAATAATCAACACGAGAGAATATCAATGAGTGGACCAGTGTCAGAAGGCAACGTCTAGGTATAAACTGCTTCACCGAGTAGAGATTTCTGATGTGTAGGTAGCAACTTTTGATAATCTGATTTACGTGCTCCTTAAAATACAGTCTTGAGTTCAGGTACACTCCCAGATTTCGAACAGAGTTTACTGGTTGCAGCTGTGAGTCACCCGTATCGATGGAGAGGGTATTTACTGCGTCAGTAGCCCTTCTGTTTCCTCGGATGATGAGAATTTCAGATTTGTTATCATTTAGTTTAAGTTTTCTTGTCCTCATCCACTTCTTGATGTCGGTCATCAGCATTTCCACCTTCCTCTTGTGTATCAGCTATACCTGTGATCCTCACGTAAATCTGGGTGTCATCGGCATAGAAATGATAGGTGACACCGTGTGCACGAAGCAGAAGAGACAAGCCACTAGTGTATATCGTGAACAGGACAGGACCCAACACTGATCCCTGCGGAACGCCATAGAACAGGGGTGCCGAGTCCGAGACTATCCGATTTATCATCACACTCTGGGATCTACCTGACAAGTATGACCTGAGAAGCAAGAGAGCAGAGTCACGCACACCAGTCATAAAGATCACTCAATAGCAGCTCATGATCCACTGTGTCGAGGGCTGCAGAGAGATCAAGTAAAACCAATAATGAGATCTCGCCGTCGCAAGTGTTCTTGACTCAATCATTATGTATTCTGATCAATGCTGTCTCAGTCGAATGATGCTGCCGATAAGCAGACTGAAAAATAGGAATAGTTTTATTTTGCTGAAGTAGAGGCAGCAGTTGATCAAGTATGGCATGCTCTAATATCTTTGATAAAAAAGACAAGTTGGAGACAGGACGGTAGTTCGACATGTTCTCTACATCAAGTCCAGGTTTCTTATGGATTGGCCGGAGCAAGGCATATTTTTCAGACACTGGGAAGTTGCCTTCGGAGAAGGATTTGTTAACTATTTTGGAAATAAGCTCCACTGAATGATCATATACACCAGGTAGTTTGGAAACATTTATAGGATCCAATGGACAAAATGTGTTATTAAAGTTTCTTATATGGGATGAAACAACATCAGCCTCCACCAGATGGAATGATGAGAGGACACTATTAGGAGTATGTCGTGGTTGGGGTACAATTGAATATTCTTCATTAGAAGGGCCTTCATCCAGTTCATGTCCCATACGAGTTATCTTGCTAGTAAAAAATGTGACAAAGTCTGCAGCTAACTCCGCATCAGATGCAGGTGTCGTCTTTTTCCAAGTAAGCTACTGACAACCTAAGCCAACTTTCTTTGATCACCACCACATGACTCTACTTTCCCCTGATAATACGCTTTCTTTTCGTCTTTGATTGTGTGGACTACGGCTCTTTTTGCCAACATGTATGGTAACCACATGATGTCAGTTTTATATTTCCGCCATTTACGTTCGGCTCTTCTACGTTCTCTTCTAAGAAATTTGACTCGAGGGCTGTACCATGGTGAGTCATCTCGCACTATGATTCTCTTTTCTACCTCCGGATAGTGCTGATCAAACACAGACTTAAGTGCGCCATTGTGTACCTCCACCAGCTCGTTTGAAGAAAGATTGGAAGTATCAATACTTGCAAGGTGCTGTCTTATTTCATTGCGAGCAATATTCTGGTCAGTATTTCTGTAGTTTCTAAACCTGATTACTTTCTCATATATGGGCGGCTTAGGGAAATCAAAGCCGAAAGTAATCAGAGAAAGATAAAAAATAGAAGAGTCCAGAACCTCCACCTCAACATCCAGAAGACCATCACAACCGGTGGGAGATAGAACCAAGTCAAGGGTGTGTCCTGAGATATGAGTTGGGTTGGACACGTGATTTACAAAATTATTCTGGTCAGTCAATTCAAGGAACTCTGAGGAAAATGGTTTCAGATAAGGGTTGTCAATCCAGTAATTAAAGTCTCCACATATCAAGAGTCTTCCGGTTTTGGCAGAAAACTCCTCAAGAAACTGTCCAATTTATTGGTGGCTCCCTACGTCAATGACGTAAGAGCCTATGATAATATGGCCTCGTTCCGGGCTCCTCAGGGCCCGGGTTAACCTCGATTACGACGGTCCAGAACCAAGATCATCTTAGGGGGTACCCCTTAATCATTCCTAAGGTACGTCATTGAGACGGAGCCACTGAAAAGTAGGAAATAAAAAAGAAAAGAATTAACACAGTTTGAATCAGCGCATTCCGATCTTCCTCTGCTTCCCATGAGCCTGACTCATACCTCCTCCTGCCCAGGAGCGACCTCTCTCGACCGCCGACCAGCTGGAAACAACAACTATTCCGTGCTCCCTATTTCAGTTTACATAGCCCCTCCTAAATGCATCAGCTTTTAGTCCATAATGAGTCTAATTGCATATTGAGTTGTATATGCGTTTAGGAATGTATTTTTCGTAATCATATTCACTTGTAAACCTGAATAAGCAAGGACTTAGTTTTCCAGGCTGGTCGACGTTCGTGTATTCAGGACGCCACTCCAACTAAATGTTATTATCATACGAGCCTTGGCTCTCTAGCTGCAGTGTCCCCTTTTTTCTGTATTAACAATATAACTGATATTTATTTCCTTAACCTCTCCGCGGCGCACAGGGGGTTTTCTACAGGGTAAGACTGTGCGCACCTATGATGATTTTGGGACCTATTGCCAATTTCGATAAAAAGTACATCATCGTGTAGGGAATGTTTGCGTGCATCGGCCCATATATATTTGACCCCCCAAAAAATGTCTGGGGGGGGTAGGGGAACGGTCCGTAGTTGAAAAATGTGGAGCGAATGGCACCGCGCGGCTAGATTGTCATCGAGCGGCGAGATTTCCCTGCCGAATATTTACGCGCGCAGGGGATAGAAGGAGAGGGAGGAGGGTGTGGGTTACCGCGTATTATCACGTATATCTCCTTTTTCGAGCCCTTTTAGGCTATTTAGAGTATGTATACATGTGTAGGGCACCCATATAACAATGAATATGCCTCATAGTGACCAAAATTGCAATATATAAGGGAATTATAGAGAATATTTAGGCGGGAATGAAGATGTGTTGGAGGTTTGGCGGCAATTTATGAGCTGAGAGTGTGGTTTAACGCCATACATATCACGTATATCTTGTACGTAGAGCACTGTCACGCTATAATACAGACTTGTACGTATGTATACGTGCCATATATCAAAATATATACCGCATATAAACCAATTCATGCGATATTTACGCACATTATCAATGAGTTTCTATGCGTGAACCAAGGTGTGAGTGAGTTGTGGTGGGAATGAAAGGGGGAGAGGGTGTGTTACGCCATAAATATCACGTCAATCTTGTATTTAGAGCACTCTCATGCTATAATAAAGACGTGTACATATGTAGGCGTCCCATATAACAAGGAATATACCGCATATAGCCCAATTGATGCGATATTTACGCAAATTGTGAATGTGTTTCTAGCAGACGGAAGCCTGAAAGGGGGGGTTGGGGGTGGGTGGGTGGGTGGGAGGGAGGCATGCAGGGGTGCAGTGAGTGAGTGAGTGAGTCGTGGAGAGATGGAAGTCAGGCAGATCTCTAGATAGATAACCAGCTTAGTGATAATTGTGGAGGCGCCCCAGGCGTATTGATGTTTGGTATTTTGACCCTTATGTCTACCAGATGGCTGGTGTTCGTTGCCATCAACAGGTCTACAATAACATGAGTCAGGAATGGAGAGAGAGAGAGAGAGAGAGAGAGAGAAACTGAGACATGCGTATGTCGTACATATAAATGGACTTCAGAATTGCATTTTTATGCAAGCAGACATTGCATTTTAGACACATGTGAAGTACCACAGAAACATGTAGGCCATTGACTGTAAATAAAGTACTATATTTATAGACCACCAGCGACGGTGCTGAGTCAACACAGGCAGATTGCCTGTTGTGATAGAGGGCTAAATATAGACTGGTGTCTCCTTACACCTGCGAAAGGGTAGATTGCCACCAGAGAAACGTTTACTTATTTATTTCGAAGTAATATGCAATCTAAATGTATATTCGAGACCTACTGCAATTATTTGTATGACAGTCATGACTATGTATAATCCAATATACGCGCGTAGGCGAGACATAAGAAAGCTGGTTGAGCAATTTTCGACACCCACACAGTTATTATTCATTTTTATTTACAATATTATACAATACAAATGTATTTGTGAAGAGTATTTTATCCATTATTGTATTTATACCAATTTTGTTCCCAGACAGAGCTGCTGTAGCTGGAGAATCAAGGAGCGGCAAGGGTCACCTCGTGACCGCCTGACCGTGTGAAAATGAGTGGAGTCACACTGAGAGGGGCAATTTTGCTGAGTGTTTGGGCAATTTTTGACAGAATAAAGTTATATAATTACTAATTCTTGACAGAGACAAACTATTATAAACCTTGGCATGATATAATTGATAATCCCATCAATTTACAAACGTAAATTGGTGGGATAATTCATTTTTTTTTGTATATTGTCATTTCGATTGTAGACACGAAGTTTTGAGTGATATTTGGTATGAGCTCCTGTGGCATGGTTGGTAAGGTCGCGGACTGGAAAACTCAAAGTGTCGTAGGGTAGTGGGATCGAATCCAGGAGGGGGTTATGGGGAAGGTTTTATATTGTCTAGAAACAATTTTATAAATTTTTTTTTTTACAAGATCATGCCATTGTATTCAAACAATATGAAATATTCATAGAATATATCATATTGTAAGAATACAATGACATGACCTTGTTTTCTTTTTTTCTTTTTTTATTGTTTTATTTTATTATCATAGTAGGTTTGACATGATTTATTGAAACATATTTATTTTTGTACAATTCATTTGAGGTAAGAAAATAATTATATACACATTACTTAGGCTAATAACAAACATATATATTGATATACTAAAAAAATAAGGCATATTACATGTAAATCTTTGAAACTTATAAACTAAATAATGAAACATACAATTATATAATGTAAAAGCTATATCACAGGGACATCTTTGGAACTTATACATTATATAATATATATGTTACATTATGAGGTAGCGTGATCAATTAGGTCAGGTCAGGTAAGGTAGGGCGCGAGTCCAGGGCAGGGCAGGGCAGGAGGCGAGTCCAGGGCAGGGCACGGGGCGAGTCCAGGGCAGGGCACGGGGCGAGTCCAGGGCAGGGGCCGACACTCAGTAGTTCTTGAAGGTGTGGTAGTCCCTGAAGCACTCACCCAGGCAGAGTGCAACTTTGCACTCGGCGCACATTGAGGTGACTCTTTTGGTCACATGGGGTTTCCTCACACTGGAGCTGCAGACGGTGCACTGCACCTGCCTGTGACGAGTGCCAATCAGCTCGGTGTTGGTTGTGTAGTGTCTTTCGACACCCAGCTGGATGCGGTCAGGAACGTGATCCCCACGCCATGCCGTACGTCTGTGAGTGGTGGTGGCATACTTCTCCAGGAGTTGGTAGGAGACGTTGTACACGAACTCCCGGAATTTCAGCTTCTGGTTTGGGGCCATATCCTTCTTCACCAACCACAAGTTGTAGGCGTTCAGCATCGTTATGTCAACTAGGTGGAGGAAGAGCTTGTGATACCACTTCACAGTCTTCCTCAGACACTCAACACCTGACAGCTGACAGTCAGACTTGTCCACCAGGCGCATGTTTTTGGTGTAGTCCACTACCATGTCGGGCTTGTAGATTGTCTTCCTGGTTCGGTAGTGGATTTTGCCAGAATCCACCTGGGCACCTGTGTGGACGGTGGAAAGCAGGTGGACGTCTCGCTTATCCTTCCACTTCAGGGCTATCAGTTTCCCACACTTCTCGAGCTGCTTGTATTTCTGCCCCTTTCGTCGCCTTCTTCGCACATGCCTCTCGCGGTGTTCCTGGGCCAGGTCGTCTTCTGAAGGTGTGTCACTGGAGGAGGCATCTGTGAGAGGAATGACATCACCTGTGAACTTTGGCATAAACTTTCTTGTCTTTCTGACAGTCCCACATGACCCCGTTTTGTTGTCATAAAGAAACTGGCAGAGAGCAGGAGAAGTATACCAGTTGTCAGTGTAGATGATGTGGCCTTTGCCCAGGTAAGGTGCCAACATTTTCCTGACGATGGCACCTGACATGCCCATGGGGTCATTGGCAGCGGCTTTCGGTACGTCAATGTCAGTTCCTGTATACACGATCATGTCAAGCACTATTCCAGTTTCACAGTCGCACAACACGAAGAGCTTGATTCCGAACCTATGCCTCTTCAAGGGGATATACTGCTTGAAAACAAGACGTCCTTTGAAGAGCACGAGCGACTCATCAATCACCAAATTGAGGAAGGGGTAAAAGTATTTCCTATACCTCTCCAACAACATGGTGAACACATCCCGAACTTTCCATATCCTGTCAATCCTGTTAGGATTTTCGTTGTCTGCAAAGTGCATAAATCTTAGCAGCAACAAAAATCTGTCACGAGTCATGAACTTATTGAAAGTTGGGGTGGCGATGAGAGGGTCGTGCTTCCAGTAGTGTTGCAACACATGCTTCTTGATCAGAGGCATGAGGAACAACAAGGCAAAGAACGTCAGAAATTCTGCCACAGTCGTATCCACCCAGCCTCGTATTCTCGCTTTTGGAGAAAGGACGTCCAATCTGCCAAACACCCACCTGTAGTAGGCGTTTGTTTAGGCAACGATGTACGTCATTACCTCCATGTCGAAAAAAGCGAGGAAGAAGTCGCTTTCGTTCGCTTGATCATCACAGGGCCAGTCGTCAGTTGTTCCTGACGTCCCAGGATTGAACTGGGGCACGTCAGGTACAAAATTGACCCCGTCAGACCAATCGAACGAAGGCATGCCAGGGATCGGAATGTCGTCTGCGTCTTCTTCTGCGTCTGAAATATCGCTTCCATGGTCGCGATACAGCACTTCATCATCATTACCCTCCTCTTCACTCGACAGACGATGCCCTTCCTCGTTTTCGTCACCGACGTCGGACTCACTCCCACTGTCCACTCCCAAATCCCCCCACCCTTGGTCCCGTGCTAGGGCTTCGTCGTCGAAACCCGGGCTGCCAATGTCCTGCGAATCACCATCAAACAGCAGGGCGGCATACTTAGATGGTGTAAGAGTTTTCCGGGTCACTTTGGCACGTGCGGGAGTCTTATGGACAGGGACAGCAGAGGTGGTGGCAGGGGCGGCGGCAGGGGCGGCGGCGGCAGGGGCGGCGGCGGCAGGGGCAGCAGTGGTGCGTGGCCTTGATGGCAAGATGATGGTGGTGCCTGTCGCCCTTCTCTCTGTTCCTTGGGCAGGGGCGGCAGGGGCGGCAGGGGCAGCAGGGGCGGCAGGGGCGGCAGGGGCGGCAGGGGCAGCAGGGCCGGCAGGGACACCAGGGCCAGCAGTCGCTTTCCCAGTCGCTTTCCCTCTCCCTTTCCCCTTCCCCTTCCCTGTTCCTTGGGCAGGGGCGGCAGGGGCGGCAGGGGCGGCAGGGGCAGCAGGGGCGGCAGGGGCGGCAGGGGCAGCAGGGCCGGCAGGGACACCAGGGCCAGCAGTCGCTTTCCCAGTCGCTTTCCCTCTCCCTTTCCCCTTCCCCTTCCCTGTTCCTTGGGCAGGGGCGGCAGGGGCGGCAGGGGCAGCAGGGGCGGCAGGGGCGGCAGGGGCAGCAGGGGCGGCAGGGGCAGCCGGGCCAGGGGCGGCTGGTGGTGTTGGTGGTGGTAGGGGCACTGTGGCTGGCGTACGGGTTCTTTTCCCTACGCCCGTGCCTTTCATTTTTCCTGCCCCCGCAGGTAATGCAGCCCTAGGGCGGCCTCCTGCGTCGCTGGTACCGGTGGCAGGGGTGGCAGGGGTGGCAGTGGTGGCAGTGGTGGTGGTAGTGGTTGTTGCAGTGGCCTGGGTCGTGGTGGCAGTGTCCCGAAAGACCAATGACCTCTGTGCCATTGCCCTGCTTGCACGTGTTTTACGTGCTTTTGGTGCTGGTGATTCGTCCTCTGAGCTGTAGGGCGTGTCGTACTGGTAGCTAGGGTCTTTGGCAGCCACCCTCTGCCTTCCACGGCGGCTAACACCACCAGAAGGAGGGCTGGTTGTGTCATCAGGGAGCGAGCGTGAGGGACGTGTAGGCTCCATGACTAGTGCGTGGTTACTGGCGCGGTGGTGCTTGCACGAGTGCGGGGCGAGCGTTTGGCGGGGTGGTATCGAGAGTTGACATGTAGTACTATACCCACACCAATTTTCAGCCGCCTGGCTATAAACGCGCGGTTTTGGTACGTGTTCAAAGTCTCTGCTCTTAAGAGTCTACCCGCAGTGCGCCGGGGGAACTCTTAAGAGTCTCCCCGCAGCTCCCGGGTTAAGTGTTGAGTACTATATTACAGTAGTGTCAAATCCATAGAATTTTAGTTCTTTGCTTGTTCTCCCCATAGTTGTACCCAGCCAGGGGTTATTTTCATAACCAATCACTGCTAAGTTACTCATTAATTTATCACACATTGTAGAAAATAAATGGTTCTTACCATATCAACGGCAATACCTTCAGTACCTACCATCAAAACTTTCTATGTGATGGTAGAATTCTTAATGCCTTACATTATTCAATCAAGAGTGCCTTTTCATACATTATTTGCCTTCAAGACAGTTATATGCATTATTTTCATTATTAACCGCCAAATATTTATGGCTGATGACATAATATTGTGATGTTCAAATGCATTATCAACCTTTTTATTCTTACAGTTTCTTACAGTAGTTCCTCTGGAAAAAGGCAAACTATGCCTGTGTATCCAGCTCAGTACCAGTACTTGCACTGCTGCGGTCGTTCACGGTGTTGGCGGCGGCGGTAGCAGACGCAACATTTTTACTATTCTGTATATTTGTTTTATAATCAAACTTCAAATCTTGTCTTCCCCATGCTTTATCAAGATTACTTTCAAACTCCCTTATTGATTCGGAATCGACTACATACTGGGGCAGTGCGTTCCACTCATTTACCACTCTATCACAAAATGAGTTCTTTGCCTTCTCAAGCCTATTTCTTTCTTTGTAAATTTTTAGAGTGTCCTTCTTTTCTTGTTCCCTCCCGCATCAAGAAGATACCTTCACACACATCCTCATCGTACTTTCCTGACACTATCTTAAAAGTCTCTATCTATCCTCTCTGCCAGTGTCGGAAGCCCCAGTGTCCTCAACCTCTGCTCATAGCCCGCGTTCTTCAACGTTGGTACCAGCTTGCTAGCTCTCCTCTGCACTTTCTCCACTGCTTCTATATCCTTTACCATATATGGAGCCCACACCTGGTTATAGTAGCCTATTTTGTACTACTTTTTAGGCACTCGTATTTATTTTTTCCAAAGGGTACCAAGTAAGCCTACAACAATTAGTAGCCAAAGTACTCGCAATAAAATCTTGATTGAATATATCTCACTGACTTACAAAGATATAAGAATGTTAAAAAACAGATTTATATCTCACTGACTTACAAAGATATAAAATATTGAAAGATATAGGTATTTAATAAAAAGAAAAAAAAGAAAAATTATATCTCACTGACTTACAAAGATAATAAAAGATTTAAAAAACATGTTTATATCTCACTGACTTACAAAGATATAAGAATTTAAAAAACATGTACAAGTTACATAAAGGATCGCCAAATAACACTCGTGGCCGAGTAGGCCTAACCTTACGAGTGCAAAGTCCATGGCCTTGTTGAAAATTCTCAAGCCCCCGAGTACCCTAGACCTTATCTAGTTCCGGGTACCAATACTGCCAGTAAAAGACAGATCCAGTATAAAAAACAGTCCCCGGTACCATTAGGCTACGGCCGGTTACTCTGGAGACTTTTAAAAAACTAAATATTCCCGGGGGGTATTATAATCCATATAAAATATAAAAACAGCCCAGGGTACTACTAGGCCATAGCCGGGTACTCTGGAGGCTGTCACGACGATGACAAACCCAGATTCCAAGACAACATTTACCAGCAACTCTAGGCCTTACCTAGACAGCCCCGAGTACTAATAGGCCATAGCCGGGTACTCTGGAGGCTGTCACGACGATGACAAATCCAGATTCCAAGACAACATTTACCGGGAACTCTAGGTCTTACCTAGACAGCCCCGAATACTAATAGGCCAGAGCCGGCTGTCACGAGCTGGACCAACAGTGACCATGTCATGTAAGGTACCAATAACCCGAATACCAATATCCCCGGATGGTATCATTTTAACAATCATATATCAAGCCTTTGAAACGGCACCTGTTTAAGTGCGTTTCATACGTTTACTAGTATGCGTTTTCATACTCAACCTTGAATGTTTAAACAGATCAGCTGGAACAACAGTGACCTTGTCATGTAAGGTTTCTCTTTTTATTTGCTCTGTTTAGGATTATTGACGGGTACTCTAGGCTTGGTCATACTATAATAAGGATGTCTTAACATATTAGACATATTACAATACCGGGCACCATGACATAGTTCATAGTTTCACTATGACAGGCCCGGGTACCGAAAAAATTGAGACCACCATATGGGTGCTGTGTTACCCAAAGCCTTGTCATACTATGACAAGAACAAGTCCGAGTAACAGTAAGAGTAACCGATATTATTTTACCGGGTACCCTAAGCTTTATCACACTTTAATAAAAACAAACCAGGGTTCCAATAATGGAATCAAATGGAAATTATTGCTGGGTACCCTTGGCTTGGTCACATTATAATAAGGATGTCATACCACATTAGAGACAGGCCCGGCTATCAGTAATTAACATAACTATCAGACTTACGATAGAAACGAGAGCTTACATAAGTACTTCTATCTAATTAGCTTATTTAAAGTAAACAATACAAGGCTAGATCCTAATTTTGCCCAAGTTAAGTAGGCCTAATAAGTACTATTTACATCTCTCTATGCAACATTGACTCCTTGGTATGATCCGCAGGCTCAGGTAA
This sequence comes from Paralithodes platypus, assembly GCA_032716605.1. Taxonomy (NCBI): domain Eukaryota; kingdom Metazoa; phylum Arthropoda; class Malacostraca; order Decapoda; family Lithodidae; genus Paralithodes; species Paralithodes platypus. The sequence goes on from CM064533.1 coordinate 24,320,948, forward strand.
TGCGCTGCGTTACCAGAGAAGAATCTGGACATCATCAAAACGTTCCCTCCCGGCCAAGTGATACCACAGCGGGAGATGAACAGTATTCCAGATTTCAAGGCCAGGGTAGACCTAACCATCTCGCCTGTTACTCCCTTCACTCGACTAACAAAACCGTAATCTTTAAGGTGAGTTCACTGGGCAAAACTCTAGAAGTTTCAGGTTCACCTACTAAGTAGATTCTCACTAACTACATAATTGTAATTAATTTCCAGGAAACAAGTACAAGTTTTCTTTCCCTTTCTAAAAAGGCTATACCAGACTAAAAAATTACCAAGTAATTATACCCAGTGACACCAAGTAATAATTCACTAGACTATTTCTTACATAAAAGGCAACTGCAGTTTATTTAATATAAACGATGCATGACTAGATACTATTTTGCCAAATCTAAGCAGATCTAATAATTCCGGTATTATTTCCACCATGCAACATTGACTCCTTGGTATTATTCACAGGTGAGCTGCTGCATTACCGGAGAAGATGCTCTTCAACAATTAGAACGATCCCTTTCGGCCAAGTAATAACCACTGGAGGAGCCCAACACCTTATATTTTAACCCTTCAACCCCGGGTGGTACACGTGTGTACCATTATGTTTTGACCCGAGGAACCCGGGTGGTACAACATTGTACCATTGCTTGCGTATGTGCTTTCGAATGGCGCGCGTAAACATTTCGTTCCGTGGTCGCTAGGTGACGCCACCAGACACCATGTACGCCACCAAAACAGTCTCTACCCTGCCGCCAACATGGATACTAGCCCAAAAAGTGATTCCCCTGTGTCCGATTCCATGCTCCCTTCGACGCCTGCCCAGGTTCGTCGCGCCCTAACGCAAAGGCACATACAAGATGCGTTGACTCCCGGAGGTATTGAACTAGCTTTGAGGAGTTATGAACGTGGTGAAGGACAAAATAGTGTTGATGACTTGGGCAGTGATAGCTCCGAGTCTTATCAGTCGCACTATAGTGAAGATTTAGACGATCTAGACGAAATTCATCAAAGAGACGCGCAATTTGTTGGATTTGAGCATGACGATGAAAGTGATGAAAGTGATGATAGTACTGAACGTGATATAGTTGTGCAAGGTGATGAGAGTGTAGTGAGAGTGAGCGAATGGGACAGCACTAGGTCGACTGCCAAGTTTAGGTTGAGTGACACGACACCTAGCCCTTCGCCAGCTAAATCCCCATTCAAGATACGTTTTTATAAGAAGCAAGTTCTTGAAAAGGCGGCCGCGGCAGCCAGGAAAGAGGCCCTAAAACTTGGTGAGGGAGCAGTGCGTGAGGGTGCCAGTGAGGCTGAGCGTGAGGGTGAGGTTGACCCGCCATTGTCTTCCTTATCTACCCACGCCACCCAAGTTGCCCCAGGCGCCCGCCATTCTTCCCCACCACCACCAGCACTGCCTAGGGTTGAGGACCCCCCACTTTCGGCCTATTTACCCCCTATTTCCCCCGAGAGGACACATACTACTACAGAAAAGGGAAAAGGGAGAAAATATGTGAAAAAAGGAGCTACAAGTAAGCGCTCTTTGTTCGAGGCTCCCGCAGCTTCCACCCCTGCCGGTCCCAGCCATACGCCCCCGCAACTTTCCCCAGGGTCCACCCCACCTCTCCAGCCTACAACAGAGGTTCCTGACGATGTATTTGACCTCGCATCCATACCTGCACCTACAGACACTGAACCAGTGCTGTCTACGACTCGTCGTAGGCCAAGGAGCCCCGAACCTCTGCATGAAGATGACAGAGCCTCACCTGCCACTCCTTCCCCACCTCGCCGACCTACGCGCCGCCAAAGTTCGTGGGCGTGCTGCCCCAGCTGCAGCTCCTCGTCAGCGTCGCCAGCAGGACCCATTTTATATTTTCAACTGGCAGGATGTGGCTGCTGATGAAGTGAATGACCCTGATGTAACCCCTTTTGATGAGGTACAGGAGGGTTCAGGAGTTACCCCAAGTTTTCCCGCAGGCCCCAATGCTTCACCACATGAGCTTTTTGAGGCATTTTTTGATAAGGAGGTTACTGAGTTTGTCATAGAGGAGACAAACAAGCACCACCAAATCCAGATGAACTTTTTTGGCAAGGTGACCAAGGGCCACATGAAGCGGTGGACCCCAGTGACTCATCCAGAGTTCATGGTGTTCCTGGCAATCACCATGCTAATGCCTCATGTAAAGAAGCACAGGTTGGCTGACTATTGGATCACCAAAGATCTGATATCCACCCCTGCCTTCGGGAAATACATCTCTCGGGACCGGTACCTCGACATCCTCGGAGCGCTCCATCTTGTCACCAACACCGACATGCATCTCTCTGACAAGCTGTGGAAGATTAGGACGTTGTACGAGATGATGCGAGAACGTTTCACGTCATACTTCACGCCCTTCTGCAACGTCTGTATTGACGAGTCTCTTGTGCTGTTCCGGGGAAAGCTGAGCTTCAGGCAGTACATCCCCTCAAAGAGACATCGCTTTGGTATAAAGTTCTTTGTGCTGTGCGATTGCCAAACTGGCTATGTCCTGGACTTCCTGGTCTACAGCGGGAAGGAAGGGGACGTGGAAATAGACCCCCTCATTGGCTTTGGCGGAGCAGTGGTTCAAGCCATGATGAACCGGTACTTCCAGAAGAATCACGTCCTCTACACGGACAACTACTACACGTCCCCCACTCTCTCAAAGTACCTCCATCAGCGCAAGACGGGGACTGTAGGCACAGTTAGAGCGAAAAGGAAGGGCATGCCAACTTTCCCTCCTAAAACCAAGAAAGGCGATGTCTTCAAGAAGAAGTCGGGACCCATTCTGGCTATCCACTGGCACGACCAGCGGAAGGTCAACCTCCTGAGCACCGTCCACAAGGGGGAAATGGTTGAGACTGGCAAGGTGGATCGCCGCACCCAAGTCAGGGTGACCAAGCCTGATGCTGTAATGGACTACAACATAAATATGAGGCTGGTGGACAAGTCCGACATGCAGATAGGCTTCATCGACTGTCTGCGTACCTCGTGCAGATGGTACAAAAAGTTCTTTCTGCACATGGTGGACATGTCAATGCTGAATGCCTACAATATCTACAGGCTTCGGAATCCGCGCACACCCAGGAAGTTCAGTAGCCTGCGGAGGTTCCAAAAACAGGTGTTGGTGGAGCTCCTGGACAGGTATGCTACGCCACAGAGGGCAGTGGCACAACCTGGGCGCCCCGTTCAGGACCGCATGCAGTGTGCACAGTATCTAAATGTGCACAAGCTCGGTTACCTGCCTCTGGAACGAGATGGAGTCACCATTAGCAGAAGGCGGTGCCATGTCTGCTGGAACAGCCAGGTGAGGCCGAGGAAGCAGAAAAAGACCACCATGCAGTGTGTGAAGTGCCAGGTGTCACTATGTGCTATACCGTGCTTTGCTGAGTACCACACCAAGCAGGAGTACTAACTAATAATCATAGTGAAAGTACCAAAGACTGACAATATGTATGTATATAGGCAACAAGTGGAAATAAAACAATGTATTGTGATAAAAAAAGTAATGTATGAAAACATATATAAATAAGTGAAAAAAGGCACAATAAATTGTATATAAAACGTTTACAAAGCATATAACTAAGTGAAAGTGACACATGACATAATATTAGATGGCCAAAGTATAATAAACACCTGTGATAACGAATAATCAGTGCCTAATATAACAATAACCTACCTCAATTACTAATAAAATGTACCGTATCAAGTGAAAATTAGCATTATCAGTGACAGTGACACTCTCTCAAGCATATTTACCAAAGTGAAAGTGACACACGAAGTAATATTAGATGGCCAAAGTATAATAAACACCTGTGATAATGAATAATCACTGCCTAATATAACAATAACCTACCTCAATTACTAATAAAATGTACCGTATCAAGTGAAAATCAGCATTATCAGTGACAGTGACACTCTCTCAAGCATATTTACCAAAGTGAAAGTAACACACAAAGTAATATTAGATGGCCAAAGTATAATAAACACCTGTGATAATGAATAATCACTGCCTAATATAACAATAACCTACCTCAATTACTAATAAAATGTACCGTATCAAGTGAAAATTAGCATTATCAGTGACAGTGACACTCTCTCAAGCATATTTACCAAAGTGAAAGTGACACACGAACTAATATTAGATGGCCAAAGTATAATAAACACCTGTGATAACGAATAATTAGTGCGTAATATAACAATAACCAGCCTCAATTACTCATAAAAACTACGGTATCGAGTGAAAATGTGAAATATTAGTGACAATGATAGCCTAATACACATATTTTATATAATTGGACTCCAAATAGCTATAATAACATCACTATCAATAAATAAAATTGCCTCCCGGAGGTAAAAACTCTGGCGCGACGAGTGGCTAAGTGCGCAGTAGGTTAGCCAAGCCGGGGCCTGGGCCAAGGCGACGCATCCGAACGCGGGAAGATTTTCCCGCATAAAAATCACTCCACTTCCCGCGCTCGCCATTATGCAATCACTTGGGCTAGAGACCTCTACTCAATGGCATTCTACACATGAAGGTTTGTGCAAATTTTTTTTTTTTTTTTTATAACTTTGTGTCATGTTTTTCAGGAGTAACAGGTGAATCAACATGGACCAAAATTCCTCAAAACCCCCGGTCACAGAGTACAGTCACGATCTACCCTAGCCGGGGTTGGAGGGTTAAGGCGAGTTCATTTTTACAAAACACTAAACGTTTCCGGCTCACCGGCTAAGTGACTATGTCACTAAGTGACTAAGTCACTAATCATATTTTTGTTAATAACCATGACCCAAAAAAACATATTTATTAATGGCCTCTCCATCATTGACGATTATGCCTATTACATAAGGCACCCTCTTCAAACACTCATCCGCCGTAGTTTTGAATCTACCGCGCAGAGCATAAAAAATTGAGGAGCCTTCATCATGAGCGCACGCAACCTCACTCATGGTTCAGTCATTATGAAATTGGGTTCTCACTACGAAAAAACTTCGTAACAAATAAAAAACAAAAATAAAATAAGAATAACTATTCATAAGCTTTCCATATACTCGTGGATGTACTTGTGTGGATCTTTGACCAGACGCTGACTCAGGCGTCATTCTTCCTTCTCTGCTCTGCGCTCAACCTGTGCCCGGACGTGCCTCCCCACGCTCCGCTGGTTCCGCATTTGATGCGTCCCTAGTGAGTTTTATCTCATTTGTTTACTCCGGGATGTAGCGAGTAAGGTTAGGATATGCGTAGCAGGAGTATCCTGGGCGGGTTGCCCGCAGTGCAGTGTATTTTGGGTCGTGTGTTTGGGGTATCTATTTCGGGTGTACCCTCGTGGTCCTGTTGTGGACATGTGAACTTTTTCACGGTTAGCTAGCTTTGTGATGTAGGCGGCTTTCATTACGCGTTATTATTGCTTCCTTTTATCTTTCTGATGAGGTAGCTTTTTATTCTCTGACGTTCCCAGCGTATTTTTCTTCACTTAGTGAAGTTTTTTCTGGGTCCCGAGTCAGTTCTTCCCTTTGCCGGGAAGTTTTTGCTACAGTGGTGTGTTGACGGTGGTTCCTGTTGTGATATAATTCAGTGCTTTTTGTTTATATTACGACATGTTTACTTTGTATTTCCGTCTGCCTAGGCCTAGCCAGCCTCTCGTAGCTTTGCCACATGTACAAGTGTTATTGATTTATGTTATAAATATGTACTACTGTGTCATGTGTGTCCTGGTTTAGTTGTGTATTGGCTAATTCCACGGACTATATTATAGGTTTGACTCCTGTAAGGAGATAAAGAAAACCTAATATTTAGTAGTGGCCCCGTAATCATTGACGAACATGCCTATTACATAAGGCATCCTCTTCAAACACTAATCCGCCGTAGTTTGAATCTACCGCGCAGAGCATTTAAAATCTGAGGAGCCTTCATCATGAGCGCACGCGACCTCACTCATGGCTTCAGTCATTATGAATTGGGTTCTCACTACGAAAAAACTTCGTAAAAAATAAAAACAAAAAGAAAATAAGAATAACTATCCAATAAGCTTTCCATCATATCGTGGATGTACTTGTGTGGATCTTTGACCAGACGCTGATTCAGGCGTCATTCTTCCTTCACTGATATATCAAGTAAACCAAAATCCTTAATACAACCTCCGAGCTGTCAACACCTCGCAGCTGCTCTCCGATAATGAGTTACCTTGTGTGAAGTTGATAGGAGTGTCTAAGTGTTGTCCCGGAAATTTATATGTGCATTTCAATAAGTAATTAGGTGTTTTATGAGCAATTCAGATGTAATTGGATATTCCAAGTAATTGAAAATATGGATTAAGTAAAACAGTTCCTGGAGTGAGATGGGATAGTGGGGCGATTGTTGTTTTTAGGCTGGCAGACGACCACCTCGCGATGGCGGGAAGGCGTGAAAGCCTAGCTGGGGATGAGGAGGAATACGAATTTGAAGGCTTTATCACCGAGGACAAGGATGATCAGTTGGCAAGTATGAAAAAACAATTGATGGGTCTTGTGAGATGGAGGGGAGTGATGGAAAATTGGAGGAAGGAGTTAGGGGCTAAAGTAGAAGTTTTGTCCGATATGTGTGGCGTTACTAGCGGGGTGGATAGGCCTAGGCCAGTAAGTGACAGCCTAGAGGCAGTGATGGCCAGAGTAGACGAGTTAGCGGCGGAAAATGTGGCACTCAAGGCTCAGCTTAAGGAATATGAGGGCCACCTGAGTGAGGAAGTAAAAGGAATTAGTGAGGTAAAAAATGAGTGGACAAGGGTAGAGAGTGCCACGATGGTAGCCCTTGAAGAAATTGTGAAGGAGCAGAAGGAAGAGAGAGAAAAGGAAAAGAAAGAGTTTGAAAAAAATGTAGTGCAAGTTTTAAAGAAGAAAGAGAAGGTAGTGAGAGAGATAATAGATAGAGGTAAGTGTGTAGTAATCTTTGGAGATGTGGAAGAGCACCTGGCAGATATGAAGGTAAGAAAGGAAAGGGATGTTGTCAAGGGGATACTGGATTACTTAGACGAGGGTTATGGATGGGTAAAAGAACTGGAGGAGGTGAGAAGGTTAGGAATATATAAGAAGGGCGAGATGAGACCACTAAGAGTGGAACTAAAGTTTAGATCAACAGCAGAAGCAGTAGCCAATGTGAGCTGGAAATTAAATTCGACAGAGCTGAATCATATAAGGGTAAAAAAGAACCTAAGTGTAGAAGAACGAGAACAGTTAAGGGAACTCCAAGCTAAGGCTGATGAAGAGAATGGAAAGTTGTCTGAAGAGCATAAGAAGATTTTTTTTTGGAGAATAAGGGAAGGGCAAGTAAGGAAGTGGTACATCAGGAACCACCAAGAACCGAAAGTAAGAGGAGTGATAGGGAAAGAGACAGAGAGACAAGTACGAAGTCAAAGCAAGGAGACGGAGCGAGAGATAATGCAGGGAGCAGGGGACCGGAGAGAGAGCCAGGATGTGGTGGAGAGGGTGGAACAGAGGGAGAGAGAGGGGGGAGGAGAATAGAATTAGCGGGGGAGGTGGAACTGGGTCAGGGAAGGGATGGAGGAGGAGGTGAACCTGGTAGGAGGCAGAGAGGGAAGAGAAACAAGGAGGTGGATTCAAATATACTGTGCTACTACACTAATATAGATGGAATAAACAGTAAAAAGGTAGAGTTAGATAATATATTAAGAAAAGATCAACCACAGATAGTCTGTTTGACAGAGACAAAGCTGAACCAGGACTTTGACAGCAACATAGTGTTTAGTGAAGGATATAATATATGGAGATATGATAGAAAGGGTAAAAGGGGAGGTGGAGTGGCAGTATTAGTTAAGAACCCTATGACAGCAAAGCACGTGGAGTTTAATAATGACAAGGCAGAAATAATGGCAGTTGAACTCAATGATATAGAAGGAAAAAAGCTAGACATAGCAGTAGCTTACATGCCACCAAAGACCAGAGCATGGAGGGAGTTGGAGTTTGAGGAGATGGTAGAGGATATGATTCAGTCGTTGAGAAGATTGCTTTTAAGGAAGAATCGATTGATCTTGGTAGGAGATTTCAACTGTAGTGAGGTTGATTGGGAATCGGGAGATGCAGGGCCAAATCAGAGATCTTGGGGAATTCGGCTAGTGGAGTTGGTTACGGAAAATGTACTTGCACAACATGTGAAGGAAAATACAAGAATGAGGGGTAATAACGAACCTTCTAAACTCGATCTGATTTTTACAAAAGATCCTCACGAAATTAGTGATATAAACTATCTATGTCCTGTAGGTAAAAGTGATCACCTATTACTAAAATGGAAGTTGACCTCGAGTAATGCCAATAGATTAGACAATAGCTACATAAATGACAGATTAAATTATAGTAAAGCTGATTATGTATCCTTGAAAAGATATTTAGAGGGAGTAGATTGGGATCTTATTTTGAAGGAACGGGACGTACAAGGTAAATATAGTAGATTCCTCGAAATTTATAGAGTAGGAACCAATCTGTTTGTCCCAAGATATAAAACTGGAAATTTTACTAAGCAGAAAGATTGGTTTAATTTGAAATGAAAAAGAGCTTTGGGTAGGCGTGATGCAGCTTGGGCTAGATTAAGAAGAAGGAACACTGAGAGTAATCGGAATAAATATAAACAGGAGAGGAATAGATATGTTAACATAATTAGGCAAGTTAAAATGAACTATGAGAAGAACATAGTAAATAAATGTGAAAGTGACCCTAGATTATTTTATAAATATATAAACAGTAAGTTGAAGGTAAAGAAACAAATTACTAAATTAAGAGTTGATGCTAGGACGTATGAAAATGTATCGGACATGTGTGAGGTAATGAATAACAAATTGGGGTCAGTTTTTACTAGAGAGGAAGGTTTTGACGAACCACAGGCGGGAGTACTGGAGAGTGGTCTTAGTAAGATTGAAATAACTAGAGATGAGCTGTTATCTGCGATGAGAGGACTTGAAGTAAGGAAAGCTATGGGACCGGATGAAGTGTCTGCCTGGGTTTTAAAGGAGTGTGCAGAGCAATTAGTGGAGCCAGTGAGGGACATAATTCAAGCTTCCTTAGATAAAGGACAGGTTCCTGTTGAATGGAAAAGAGCTAATATCATTCCGATATACAAGAATGGAAACCCTGAGGACCCTCTAAACTATAGACCAGTTTCACTTACTAGTATTGTATGCAAGATTTGTGAAAAGCTAATTAGGAAGAGATGGATGAAAATGTTGGAGAGAAAGAAGATAATAACCCCAAAGCAATTTGGATTCAGAGAAGGGACATCTTGTGTTACCAATTTGCTATGTTATTACAGTAGGGTGATAGATGTACTCCAAGAAAGAGGCGGATGGGTGGACTGCGTCTACTTAGACCTTTCCAAAGCATTCGATAAGGTACCACATAAGAGATTGTTATCTAAGCTTGAGACGCTAGGATGTGTCAGGGAGAGTTTGATGAAATGGATGGAGAGCTATTTAACAGATAGGGAAATGAGGACCAACATTAGAGGAACTTACTCATCGTGGCGGAAAGTTGAGAGTGGTGTGCCGCAGGGATCTGTGTTGGCACCTCTCATGTTCCTTATGTACGTGAATGACCTGCCGATAGGCATAAACTCTTACATGTCAATGTTTGCAGATGACGTAAAAATTATGAGACAAATAACAAATAAAAGTAGTTGTGAGGAGCTGCAAGGGGATTTAGATAAAATATACGAATGGAGCACCAAGTGGAAAATGAAATTTAATATAAGTAAATGCCATGTGTTAAATATGGGAAGAAGTGTGAATAGACCAAATTGGGAGTACAGGATGGGAGATAATATAATTAGCAAGGCCAAAAAAGAAAAAGATTTAGGGTTGATTATACAAGATAATTTGTCGCCAGAGAAACATATTAACAAGCTCTTTAGCGGAATGTATGCAATGGCCGGGAATATGAAAGTTGCTCTGAACTACTTGGATGAGACCATGGTAGCGAAAATTATGAAGAGTATGATTAGACCAAGATTGGAGTATGCAGCAGTGGTGTGGTCCCCGCATCTAAAGAAGCATATTCACAAGTTAGAAAGAATCCAGAGAGCAGTCACTAGATTGGTTCCAAGTCTCAGAGAACTGCCATATGAAGGGAGGCTAGACAAATTAAATCTACCAAGTCTAAATGAGAGGAGAGAGAGGGGAGACATGATAATGATGTACAAATGTACCCGGGGGCTGGAGAGGCTGGATAGGGAGGATATATTAATTATGGATACAGGAATAACTAGAGGCCACAGCTACAAAGTAAAAAGACCTACCTGCAAGAACGATATCAAGAAGTTTAGCTTCCCCTATAGATGTATTGACAAATGGAATGGGCTGGAGGAGGAGGTGGTAGAGGCAAGGAACATCCATATTTTCAAGAAAAAATTGGATAAAAAGTAGACTGAGAGACGGGACAACACGAGCTTAGCTCAACTCCTGTAAACTACAATTAGGTAAACAATTAGGTAAATACATCAACGAATGGGAAGGGGATGGTCGGGAGGGCCCCAGCCGTCAATGATTACGGGGCCACTACTAAATATTAGGTTTTCTTTATCTCCTTACAGGAGTCAAACCTATAATTTATTAGTGGCCCCTCCATCATTGACGAACATGCCTGATTTCTAAGACTGGAGGGGGACATTCGTAATCATATCATAACTCTAGAAAAGCAGATAATCAAACAACCACATAGTATTCTTACTTTGAAAATATATTTAAATATGGCGCAGCCCATATACTGTATATACAAAAAAGGGGTTCAAGAAGGTGCGTGCTTCAAAGAAGCCTGCTTGACAAAAAAGGGTAACTCTGGAGATTCTGTGAACAGATCTGTAGTTACAAAGGCACCCCACTCAACGAGTGGTGACAAAAATAACAAGTTATAAGTTTACATGTGCACATAATAAACCCCATAATATTCGTGGAAATATTTTGCAAAAGATCTCCACTGTTTAATACTAAATTGCTTTCACAGCTAAAACTACTACAACAACCCTGTTGTTTGTACTAACATTGTATTAGCACAATTTCTCGCCCTGAATAAAACAGAGAAATTTTCATATCACATTATCCATAATTTGTATCACAGCTCTTACATTCCGGCGGGGTCTAGGGTGTCCTATGTTACACTGACTGCACCCCCCCCCCCCCCCTTTTTCCTTGAAAGTAAACAAAAGTGACTGAAGGGCCACCTAGACCCTCTGCCTTAAAGCTATACATGGTAAGGAAGGTTTGTCTAGAGCAACTGACAAGTATCTAGTCAAAAACGTATGATTAGACGCCCACAACTGTGTGGACGAAATATCTTCTACTGAAAAGTTCTTCAAGAAACGTAAAGAGGCTGCCCATTTGCGTAAATCGTGGGCCCTACCCACAACGCCGGGATTACTCTCTTTAATGACTTCGACCAGAAGAGAAGCTAATCTCCGTTTCAGTAAGCGTTTACCCGTACTCGCTACCCATAAAGCACCTTGGGGGTTTAGAGGAGCTACTCTCAAATATTTGGTTAGAGCTTGCACTGGACATAGATTATGATGCACCTTTCCCCTTTTTAACGCCGGCACAGTGAACTCAGAAAACACGTGTGCACTGTGCTCATTCTTGGCTACAAATCCCGGGGAAGGTGCAACGTGAATACATTCATTAAGTCTACCAAACCTAAGGCAATTAGGTGTGTTACTCATCGCCGCCAGCTCAGACACTCTGTTCCTGGTGGCCAAAGCCAAAAGGAATACAGCCTTTTTTAAGAGTAATGCAAAATCTGCAGTATTTTGGTACAGACGAGAGTGAAGTAAACACAATGCCTTGTCCAGAGACCAAGTAGGCATGAGCTGACGGGGAGGTGGGCGGAGTTTAAAACATGCTCTCATAAAACCTGTTTCCTCCGCTACCGGTATGGAGAGACCTGTAAGGTCTAAAAAGGGCACTCTAATCGCAGTTAATTGATTTTTTAACGTTACCACAGATAAACGTTTCTGCTCAAACAGATAATTCAAATAATTAAAAACTAATGCCACTGAGGGCATAGTCTGTTCTGTTCTAATGATCCAAGAAGTAAAGGCTTGCCAATGTGAATGATACTGTCATTTCGTAGACTGAGTATATTGATTAATTAATTTATTGGTCACATCTCTACCATATGGTGCTAGCCACTTGGCCTCTTGAATGTCCATAATGCAAAAGTCAGCGAGGTCGCGAGGTTGCCAATCGTGTCTAAGTGGAAATACTCGACCGGGAGCGACACCGGGTGCGAGCACCACGTCTTCAATTGCTGGTACCATAACTGCGCCGGCCACAGGGGAGCGATTAGTGAGACTAAGCCTCGATAATCTCGTAGTTTGTTCACTACGTGGCACATTAGTGACGCATCTGGCGGCGGAAACAGATAGATGGAGCTCCATCTGTTCCAGTCTGTCACTAGGGCGTCTGGCCCCCCTGCCGGCGTTTCCGTCCGGCGGGTGAGGTATAGAGGGAGTTTGTGAGTCTCCTCGGACGTAAACAGATCCACTTGTGGATGGTAGAGCTCTGAAATCATTAGGTTGAAAATGGGTTGCTTGAGCTCCCATTCTACTGTCGTGCTCTGTCTCCGGGACAGAGCGTCTGCCCAGACGTTTGCTACGCCTGGGAGATAAGATGCGTGAAGATAAATGTCTAGCCTGTTGGCTAGAGTAAAAATCTCTTCCGACACGTTTAGCAACTTCCTTGATCTCGTTGACCCCTGTTTCTGAATACAGTGAACTGCATTCAGATTGTCCATTCTGAAGGCCACCGACTTGCCCCGTAAAGTAGAGCCGTGAGCCTGAAGGAAATACAAGGGGACTAGTAATTCTTTGACATTGATGTGGGAGATTTCTAAGTGGGACCAAAGCCCCTGACCCTGGTGCCCCTGGTTTGACTGAAATCCCCAACCTATCGTGCCTGACGCATCCGTGTCTACCCATACCGTTGGCGGAGGAGAGGTCCATGACATTACTGAGTGCAACATTTCCCTCTTCGCCCAGACCGCTAGTAAGGTGTGGATTAATTTTGGGATGGGCCATAATTTTCCCGCCGGTAAGAGTGGGAAATATTTGTTGCCTTCCAATATTAAACGTTTTACTTTCAACCGGCCCAACATTACAGTTAGTTGAATCCAGTTGAGAGAGCCGACCAGAGACTCCCAGATCCTCCGTGTCGTAGTCAGACTGTGAAGAAACATGAACAGTTTCCTGCAAAACCTGTTGCGATTGTCCACACTCTGACTCAGAGTGAGAGCAGCTGTGTCCCAAACCAGCCCTATCCACTGAATTACTCGTGAGGGGACAAGGTTTGACTTTACCAGATTTACCTTGAACCCTAGAGTTTTGACATGATTTAAAATTATGTTGACATGTTTGATGCATAATTTCTCTGTCTCTGCCACCACCAGCCAGTCGTCTAGGTACCAAAAAACTCTGATTCCTTGCTTTAACAACGGCATCAGGGCTTGCCGGACTAATTTCGTGAATAATCGAGGTGCCAGGTTCAAACCGAATGGCATCCTCTGAAAAACAAAATTTTGGTGCCTGATCCGTAAGGCCAGAAACATTTGAAATCTTTTGTTGACCGATACGTGCCAATAAGCATCTGTCAGGTCTAGGGAACACATCCAACCTCCCGGCGGAAGTGTTAGCCTGATTTGGTGTACTGTTAACATTCGGAATGACTCGTTGTGAATGTGAAGGTTCAGATAAGACAGGTCTACGACCGGTCTCATCTGAACACTGTCCCTTTTGGGAACCAAAAATAGCTTGGACGTGAATACAGGGTAATTTGGGGGGACCGGGATGATGACATTCTTGGCAATCATTTCCTGGACCAGTGACTCCACCTCTAAAGAAACAAAATTCGCCGTTGTCGGCTGACGTAAGCGAGGTCGCCGGAGCCACTGCCAAGTGATGCCTTTGCGTGCCACCATCCGTACCCAAGTGTTTAACGGCCATGCTTGGTGACACGTTCGGAACGACCCAGTTAGAAGACAAGGGTTCGCCGGCTGTACTACCCTCGGATCCACCGGCCTTAAGACTGGCACCGGGAGTGAGAGAGACTTTAGTTTTTTGATGGTGGTGGAGTTGGCGGTGGTGGACGCTTCGCCGGCTGGCTAGCGTTGGCAGAAGACGGGCCCTGACCTGGCTTATTATAGCCGCGTCCTCTCTGACCTGAAAACCTACCCTGTCTGTGCCTGTACTGACCTTGAGGGGAGGAGGACTTAGGTGGAAGAAAGGGCTTAGAACCCCCCGGCTGAGCCTTAGCGACTGGCCTGGGTTTGGGGAAGTTAAAGGCAGGTTTCTTAGAAGGGGTGGGACTGTGTTTAACAGCCTGAGCCATATTAAAAACCGTTTGCCACACTTCAGGGGACATTAAAGAGGGAGTGAGCACTGGTGACATGACCACCTGATTCACAATGCGATCAGGCAGTTTTCGGACTAAGGACATTATGAGATCTTGTCTCGCGCGTACCGCCTCAAGCAAGGCGGTGCGTATGTCACCTAATGATTGGATTGACGACTGAAGAAGCAGTCGCCGGGACAATTCAACCGATCGTCTGGCATCCGCGTCTGCGATTGCCTGAGTGGACCGGAGCAATGACTTTGCTACCTGTTGAGACACTATGTATTGAGAGAACAGGCGAAAAGCTTTCCCCCGTAGCCTAAATTCACGGTCTAGGTGAGTTGGGGTAGGGGTAGTGAAAGGGTCTTATAGCTCACAAAGATTAATTTTAGGGGCAGCTAAGAAAGCAAACAAAGCTGAAGGGACTCCGCCGGCAGAACACACTGGCATGGAGAACCAAGAATGAGTATCTTGAGGGATCTGGTGGGAAGTTTTGGAAGTAAATGTGGTCACAAAGTTTTGAGCCTCTGTCTCCCATTCCAACCAAGGTCCTGGACCCAACTGCCCCACCTTCAAGACTGGATTAGCTACTGCGTCTGTGACGGTTTGCAAATCGAGTTCTGGAGTGAGAGCTGACAGTGTCTTAATGTCATTAAACCCATCATGCTTAGACCAGTCAGAAAACAATCTTGAAGCTGAGGCAGAGGGTAAAGCAGGCTTAGCAGTATAAACAAAATAGTCCTGGTGATAATAACTAGGTATAGCCTTGATGTTGACATCTAGTACATTCCCCAAAGTATCCAAGGCCCTTAATTTTTTAGATTTAAGTGCCCTGGATGACCCACTCACGCGGCACTGGGAGTTCCCCTGGCAAGGTAGGTTGGGCGAGCTCTGGTTTAGTGGGGGTCAAAAGGACCCATGACTCGTCTGGTCCGTAAAGCAAGGGCATAGCTACCTTTCTGAGAGGCGCTCTGTCTAGAGGGGGCGGATTGACATCCGTTATAACCCTTACATTCGAAGTGGTCAATGCCGCCGTAGCAGGCCTAGTAACCACCGATGGTGACATAGGGGGAGGGTGAGGGATCTGAGTCAAAGCAATAGAAGTCATCAGAGGCCGTACCGTAGAGCTTGTCGTGGGAGCTCCCAAATCCACTGTGGGAGTTTCCTGCTGTTGGCCAAAAAATTTAGATAAAGCATTAACTAGTAGCCCATCAATTTCCTGTGCAGTGACAAATTGATTCGATGATGTACTCACTGGTGAATCATTAAGATCTTGTGCGGCGTCTAAGTCTGAACCTAACTCTTGCCCTTCCATATCCGATATAATCGAAACCTCGTCTTTATCATCCTGTTCCTCCTGAGAAGATCCCGCCGAAGCTGGGGTACCATCTTGTTGCCAAGATAAGTCAGGAATAGAGGATGGGATCGCCGCGTCCCGGTGGACGTCAGCCACTGTGTGAATAGTTTGAGCCGGAAGTGGGTGGTCAGGCCCCGGACGAGAATATCGCCAAACACCTAGGCCTTGGCCTACACTCCCTTGGGAGTCTGAAACACTCTCAACCACTGAGCTCCCTGAACTCTCCAAATCCAGGGTTAAAATGTTAATGGGTAAATCATCTTTAGGTACAGGCACTACACTGGACCCTTGAGACCGAACACAAACTCTGTCTGGGGTAGAGGTATGACGAGAAGTACTAGAAACTGGCAAGTGTCGGGAGGCCTTTCTATCATGGGAATCCTTTTTCGAAGATTTATGGCTGCGGTGTGACCGTGAACTACTCTTCGATTTGGAGGATTTATCGCCGTGACCACTGGTGGAACTTTCTGTCTTACTCCTCTTACTCGATGGTGAAGAGGCAAGACTGGGTGGCTGGTGTCTAAGGGGTGACCTAGACCTAGATCTCGCCCGAGACGAGGAGGCTGCCGCCGGGGGTGTAGGCTCACGTTGACGTTTCGAAGTAGCAGGGGCAGGAGATGACACAGAACCCTGTCCAGTCTCCGCCGGCTTACGACTAGTTACTCGAGAGGAACGTTTATTAGGGGGAGGGTGCTCAAGAAGAAGCCTATCCCAAAGAGGGACGTTGTCACATTGAAGTGACTTATGAGCCACAATCGTAGTATACGCTGACATTTGTTGCCGAACTTCTCGTAAGGCGACCGCTGCGGTCTTATCATTATCTTGGAGGACTTTGACACTTAGTTGGGAGCAAAAGGAACAGTTGCGCATCACCCACAGACCCCTTGAACGGTCTAGACATTTAACACACTTGATACAAAGAGTGTGCGCAAAAAGAGGGATACCGGCACAGGTTGGATTAATGCATAAAGCAAAAACTGGGGCAAAGGTAGCCATGACAGAGACTGGTGGGAAACTACTGCAGGTTCTGTATTGGTCCGCCGGAGCCCAGCCCTGGAAAAAAAGAAAATTTCCAGGAATTAATGCTCATAAGGTTAACCCAAAATGATCGCATACAAGTGTTCATAACCCGCCGGATAACGAGACGTAATATCACAATGATTACAGCTCGTTACGCGGCGGGGTTCTATAAAGATTTCCGAATATCTAGACATGTCTTAAGAAAGTTAAGAATACCCTCTGACATAATATAAAAGACCAGTATGGCGTTTATAGACAGTCTTTCTGGTGGTGACTGTTTCAAGATTCAATATTGAAAAACAACCCCCCACAAAGACGCCGGCCCCTGAATTATTTAGCAGATTAACACAGGGCAGGCTGATACGAGATCTGACTTCTAACGAATTGTCACATAGATCGCCGTATGTTGAAGGCGGCGATACATAAACGTATCTCTCAATTAGGCGTGTGCATAAACCTTTAACCGTCCTGGTGGTGTAATGGTTAAGGTGGCAAAAATATGTGTGTGATAACCCGGGTTCGAATCCCGGTGGATCATATATACTTTAATTAATTTCATTGGGGGTGTGGTGGTGAGATTAATAAAAATAATATTATTAGTAGGTTTAGGGATATTTCTTCGAGAGGCCGGTCTATATGATCTGTGCCCCATGAATATTCTTTCCTCTCACTTAAACAGTAGGCTACCATAGTGCGGTTGGGAATATGAACATGATTAGATTAATATCCAGTATTCGAGAATGGATAATAAATCGTAGGCGTGTGCATAAACCTTTAACCGCCCTGGTGGTGTAATGGTTAAGGTGGCAAAAATATGTGTGTGATAACCCGGGTTCGAATCCCGGTGGATCATATATACAGTACTGTACTTTAATTAATTTCATTGGGGGTGTGGTGGTGAGATTAATAAAAATAATATTATTAGTAGGTTTAGGGATATTTCTTCGAGAGGCCGGTCTATATGATCTGTGCCCCATGAATATTCTTTCCTCTCACTTAAACAGTAGGCTACCATAGTGCGGTTGGGAATATGAACATGATTAGATTAATATCCAGTATTCGAGAATGGATAATAAATCGTAGGCGTGTGCATAAACCTTTAACCGTCCTGGTGGTGTAATGGTTAAGGTGGCAAAAATATGTGTGTGATAACCCGGGTTCGAATCCCGGTGGATCATATATACTTTAATTAATTTCATTGGGGGTGTGGTGGTGAGATTAATAAAAATAATATTAATTGGTTAACTAACTTGAATTGTAAATTCCGTATTTCCTCCTCCCAGGAGCACCCGCCGGGTGTGAAAAACTGATGAAAAAAGATGTTAACCCTAATTGAGCTTTCGATCTCCGTATGAGTGAGGGCGGCGATACATATAGTATCACTAAAATGGACCGGTTAACTAAACTGAATTACCAATTCGTTCATCCCACCTTACCAAGGTGCACCCGCCGGGTGAGATCTGATGTCTTAATACTTGCTTCCAAATTTCTTAAGCATTTCTCTTCTCATAATCTGCTCTCAGATCGCCAGTATGGCTTCCTTAAGGGTCGCTCTACTGGTGATCTTCTTTCATATCTTACTAACTCTTGGTCATCCTCCTTCCGGGACTTCGGTGAGACTTTTTCTATTGCACTAGACATATCGAAAGCCTTCGATAGAGTCTGGCATAAATCTTTAATTTCTAAACTACCCTCCTTCGGTTTCTATCCCTCCATCTGTGCCTTTGTCTCTAATTTCCTTCCCGGCCGTTCCATAGCCGCAGTTGTGGACGGCCATTGTTCACTTCCTCACCCTTTAAACTCCGGTGTTCCTCAGGGCTCTGTCCTATCTCCTATTCTCTTTCTAATTTTTATAAATGATCTCCTTAACTGTACCTTAATTCCCATCCATTCATACGCAGACGACTCAACCTTACACTACTCCATTAGTTTTTCAGAACGCCCCAGCCAGCAATCCCTCAACGACAAACGTAATGAAGCCATAGAACTCTTAAATTCTGATCTAAATACTATTTCCAATTGGGGCAGAGAAAACCTTGTTAACTTTAATGCTTCCAAAACCCAATTTCTCCATCTATCTACCCGTCAGGATCTCCCAGCGGACTATCCCTTATTCTTCAACAATACAAAAATCAACCCTTCATCTTCTCTCAATATTTTGGTGTCTCTTTTTCTTCTGCTCTCATTTGGAAGGACCATATTACCAGTCTTGCTAAGGCAGCCTCCCAGAAGCTGGGTGTGCTCAACCGCCTTAGGGGGTTCTTTTCCCCTGCACAGCTTCTTGCTCTGTACAGGGGCATAGTGCGCCCTTGTATTGAGTATTGTTCACATGTGTGGGAGGTTCCTCTCACACCGCTCTCCTAGACAAAGTTGAAAGGAAGGCCTTTCGTATCATTAACTCCCGTCCACTCACCAACTCTCTGCAATCTCTCTCTCTCCGCCGCAATGTTGCATCTCTCTCGCTATTCTATCGCTACTATAATAATCAGTGTTCCTCAGAGCTATCCCAGTGCATACCACCTCCTTTACGTAGGGCACGTGGTACCCGTCTTGCAACTCAATCCCACCCCTACTCTGTGCAACTCTCCAACCCAAGAGTGAAACGTTACTCTCAAACTTTCTTCTACTCAACAGCTGAGCTCTGGAACTCTCTCCCAGAATCAGTCTTTCCCTCTTCCTATGACTTAAATTGCTTCAAACTCCGTGTGTCCAGGCATTTTGGCTCGAACGTCCCTTGATTTTGGCCCTGTCACTCTTTCAACTATGGGGGAGGCACTCGCTATAGGCAGTTATGCCTTTTGCCTCCCTCAATCACATAGAAAAAAAAAAAAAAAAAAAAAAACGTTAACCCCATAAGTTCCTATCCCCACTTCTTTGTAAAAGATCGCCGGGGAGGAAAGCCCACAACAACAGCTAGGGTTTTTCCTTTGGTTTGTAAAACCGGGTAGAAAAACTACATAACATATGTCCGCATGAACAATGTTAGATGGGTACAGCCATTCCGCCGGGAATCATAGGGAGCCTGAAATAGGCACCATCACAGAGACGCAGTCCTGGAGAGCCACAGACACCAACTCGCCGGGGACACAAGCCTGTTTTGAAACCACGCGTGGCCAAACACGGCTCTCGGCCGGGGTTTTCATGGTGTAACCGAGAAAAACCCGCCGGAAAGTAACCCACCCCGTTCAGAAACCATCTGAACGCCCATAGGACCCGAGAGATAGCCAAAGCACAACTAACCTAGGGTCCACAAATATAATCCGTGGAATTAACCAATACACAACTAATCCAGGAAACTTACATAGTCCGTGGAATTAGCCAATACACAACTAAACCCGGATACACATGACACAGTAGGACATATTTATAAAATAAATTAATAACACTTGTACATGTGGCAAAGCTACGAGCGGCTGGCTAGGCCTAAGCAGACGGCATAAGAAATGTTGAAATATAAACAAAAACACTGGAAATATAACAACAGGAACCACCGCCAACACACCACTATAGCAAATACTTCCGACAAAGGGACGACTGACTCGGGACCCAGAAAAAACTTCACTAAGTGAAGAAAAATACGCTGGGAACGTCAGCAAAGCAACGCTACCTCATCAGAAAGATAAAAGGCAGCAAAAATAACGCGTAATGAAAGCCGCCTGCATCACAAGCTAACTCAACTGTATTTACCTAATTGTATTTACCTAATTGTAGTTTACAGGAGTTGAGCTAAGCTCGTGTTGTCCCGTCTCTCAGTCTACTTTTTATCCAATTTTTTCTTGAAAATATGGATGTTCCTTGCCCCTACCACCTCCTCCTCCAGCCCATTCCATTTATCAATACATCTATAGGGGAAGCTAAACTTCCTGATATCGTTCTTGCAGGTAGGTTCTTGTGAAAAAGTTCACATATCCACAACAGGACCACGAGGGTACATCCGAAATAGATGCCCCAAACACACGACCCAAAATACACTGCACTGCGGGCAACCAGCCCAGGACACTCCTGCTACGCATATCCTAACCTTACTTGATACATCCCGGAGTAAACAAATGAGAAAAAACTCACTAGGGACGCAGCAAATGCGGAACCAGCGGAGCGTGGGGAGACACGTCCGGGCAGGCTGAGCGCAGAGCAGAGAAGGAAGAATGACGCCTGAATCAGCGTCTGGTCAAAGATCCACACAAGTACATCCACGATATGATGGAAAGCTTATTGGATAGTTATTCTTATTTTCTTTTTGTTTTTATTTTTTAATAAGTTTTTTCGTAGTGAGAACCCAATTCATAATGACTGAAGCCATGATGACTGAGGCCATGAGTGAGGTCGCGTGCGCTCATGATGAAGGCTCCTCAGATTTTAAATGCTCTGCGCGGTAGATTCACTACGGCGGATTAGTGTTTGAAGAGGATGCCATATGTAATAGGCATGTTCGTCAATGATGGAGGGGCCACTAATAAATATGTGTCCTGGATTAGTTGTGTATTGGCTAATTCCACTGACTATTTGTGTGTCCTGGGTTAGTTGTGCTTTGGCTAATTCCACGGTCTATTTGGTGCGTTCAGATTGAATCTGAACGGGGTGGGTTGCCTTTTCCGGCGGGTTTTCTCGGTTACACCATGAAAACCCGGCTGGTTGCCGAGTTTTAATCATGCGTGGTTAAAATAGGCTTGTTTTCCCCGGCGAGTAGTGGCCTGAGGCTCTCCAGGACTGCGTCTCTGTGGTGGGGCCTGTGTTCAGGCGTACTGTGTTTCCCGGCGGGATGGCTTTACCCATTTAACTAAGTGTTCATACGGACACTTGTTGAGTTGAGTTTTTCCCGGTTTTTGCAAAGCCAGTAAAACTAGGCTGTTTGTTGATTGGTCTTTCCTCCCCGGCGATCTTTTGCAAAGAAGTGGGGATAGGAATTTTGGGGTTAACGTTATAAATTCACACCCGGCAGTTGCACCTTGGCAGGGTGGGATTAACGGATTTGCAAAATTCAGTGTAGTTAACCAGACAATCGAGGGATACGATATGTATCGCCGCCATTCAACATACGGCGATCTAGAACGCTTCGGGAGAAGCCAGATGTAGCATTTAAGACAGGCTTCCCAGTTTTTGATCTGCGAGATAATACGGGGGCCGGCGTCTTTTAGGGTTTTTTCCAGTAAGAACTTAACAAACACCACTGGGAAGACTGCGTCATTTATAAAAAAGCCATGCTGGTCTTTATATTATGTCAGAGGATATTCATAAATCTTTTGGACAAGTTAAGATATTCTGAAATCTTTATACATGAACCTTCCGCGTAGCGAGCCGTGATAGTTGTGTATTACGCCTCGTTACCCGGCGGGTTGTCTAACACTTGTGTTCGAACATGTTGGTGTAGCCTTATGAGCATTAATTCCTGGAAATTTTCTTTTTTCCAGGGCTGAGTTCCGGCGAGTCTTTCGAGAACCTGGAGTAAACCGGGGGTGGGTTCGTG
Source organism: Paralithodes platypus (assembly GCA_032716605.1). Lineage (NCBI taxonomy): Eukaryota > Metazoa > Arthropoda > Malacostraca > Decapoda > Lithodidae > Paralithodes > Paralithodes platypus. The sequence goes on from CM064533.1 coordinate 24,343,188, forward strand.
TTTTCCACCAGTCTGTCATGGCTACCCTAGACCCTGTTTTTGCCTTGTGTATTGCTCCCTCATGTTCAGGTATCCCTATCTTTGCACACACTCTTTGCATTAGATGTGTTAAATGTTTAGATCGCTCAAGGGGTTTGTGGGTAACGGGGAACTGTACCTTCTGTACTCAATTGAGTGTCAAAGTGTTGCGGGACAATAGTAGATCCGCGGCGGTCGCTTTGAGGGAGGTCAGGCAGCAGTTGTCAAGTTATGCTACCACAGTGGCTCGTAAAGCGCTGCAATGTGATAATGTGATTCTTTGGGATAAATTACTGATTGAGCACCCCCCTATTAAACGTACCTCTAGAGTAACTGTACGAAAGTCGGCAGAGACTGGGCAGGGTACAGCACTTTCTCTGGTCCCTACCACTTCTAAGAGACCTCGTGAACCCACGCCCCCGGTGACAGCCTCCACGTCACGGGCGCGGTCCAGGTCCAGGTCGCCCCTCAGACAACAGCCGCCTAGTCATTCTTCTTCACCAGCAAGAAAGAGGAGCAAAGAGGAAAAGTCCAAGGACAGCTCTAGTGAAAGACCGGAAAAGTCTAAGAGCAGTGAAAGATCTAAGTCACACCGCAGCCACAAATCTTCCAGGAAAGATTCTAAGGAACGAAAGGCCTCCCGGCGTTCGCCGGAGCCTCGTGCCTCCCTTATTGCCTCTACTCCCGACTTATCTAGTGTCCAATCTGATGGGGCGGGAGTGGAGTCAGAGACTGTGGTGGGGGTGTTGCCGGCGGACAGGTTACCAATGGATATTACACACTTAGAGTTAGAGAGTTCTGAAGGCAGTGATCGCCCTTTAGAAGAGTCTAGTGGGGGCTCAGTGGTTGATGGTGTATCTGACTCCCAAGGGAGTTCGGGCCAAGGCCTGGGTGTATGGCGGTATTCCCAACCAGGGCATGACGGCCCACGTCTGGTTCAGGAGCCACAGGTACGGACGGACGTCCACCGGGACGCTGTGATCCCATCATCCATTCCTGACTTAACTTGGCACCAAGACGAGGTTGCGACTTCGGCGGAACCCTCTCATGATGGGCCAGATGACAAGGATGAGGTGTCTATAATCTCTGACATGGAAGTGCAAGAGTCGGGTTCAGTTCTAGACGACTCACAAGATAGGAATGATTCACCTCTGAGTTCTTCATCTGCTAAATTTGTCACGGCGGAGGAAATAGATGGGTTGTTAGTTACTGCTCTAACAAAAAAAATTGGCCAACAGCCGGAGACTCCTACAGTGGACCTGGGAGCTCCCATGACAAATTCAAGTGTTCGGCCTCTGATCGCTTCTATTGCTTTGACCAAGATTCTGCACCCTCCCTCTATATCACCTAATATAGTCGCTAGGCCTGCTTCGGCGGCACTGACTACTTCTAGTGTAAGGGTGGTAACGGATGTGAATCCTCCCCCTTTAGATAAAGCACCGTTAAGAAAGGTAGCTATGCCCCCGTTATACGGTCCAGATGATTCATGGGTTCAAATGATCCCAACTAAGCCAGAGGCGGTGCAGCCCACTTTGTCAGGGGAACTTCCAGTGCCACGTGAGTGGGTAATCCAGGGAAATAAATCTAGAAAGTTACGAGCCTTGGATATTGCGGGTAATGTACTTGATGTTAATATTAAGGCCATTCCGAACCATTATCACCATGACTTTTTGTTTTGTGTATACAGCTACGCCTGCACTGCCCCCTGCCTCAGCTTCAAAACTGTTTTCTGACTGGACCAAGCATGACGGTTTTAATGATATAAAAGCACTGTCAGCTCTCACTCCAGAATTAGATTTACAAACGGTCACAGACACAGCCGCTAACCCAGTGTTGAAGGTGGGGCAGTTAGGTCCAGGACCTTGGGTGGAATGGGAGGTAGAGGCTCAGAACTTTGCGACCACCTTCACCTCAAAATCTTCGCACCAGATTCCTCAGGACAGCCATTCTTGGTTCTCTATGCCAGTCTTTTCAGCCGGCAGAGTTCCATCTGCTTTGTTTGCTTTTTTAGCTGCCCCCAAAATCAATCTATGCGAACTTAAAGATCCTTTCACTACGCCTTCACCAGCTCACCTAGACTGGGAGTTTAGGCTACGGGGGAAGGCGTATAGACTTTTTTCCCAGTACATTGTTACGCACCAGGTGGCGAAATCTATGCTAAGATCTACTCAGGCAATCGCGGACGCGGAGGCCAGAAGATCGGTTGAACTATCTCGGCGATTACTCCTTCAGACTTCAATTCAGTCGTTGGGGGATATACGCACAGCCTTGCTCAAGGCGGTGCGGGCGAGACAGGATCTTAGGATGTCCCTGGTGAGGAAACTTCCTGATAGAATTGCAAACCAGGTGGTCATGTCGCCGGTGCTAACTCCCTCGTTAATGTCCCCTGATGTGTGGAGAACTGTTTTCAATATGGCTCAGGCCTTTAAGCACAGTCCCACCCCTTCTAAGAAACCTGCTTTTAACTTTCCCAAACCCAAGCCAGTCGCAAAAGCTCAGCCGGGTGGGCCAAAGCCTTTTCATATACCTAAGTCCGCTTCCCCCCAAGGTCAGTACAGGTATAAACAAGGTAAGTTTGCAGGTCATAAAGGACGAAACTATAACAGACCGGGCCAGGGCCCGTCTTCTGCCAACGCCGGCCAGTCGGCTAAGCATCCACCACCACCACTACCACCACCATCAAAAAAACTAAAGTCTCTCTCACTCCCAGGGCCGGTCTCACGGCGGGCGGATCAGAGGGTAGTACAGCCAGCGAACCCTTGTCTGCTAACTGGGTCGTTCCGGACGTGTCACCGCGCATGGCCAGTAAATACTTGGACGAGGATGGTGGCACGCAAGGGCATCACCTGGCAGTGGCTCCGGCGACCTCGGTTACGTCAGCCGACAAAGGCAAATTTAGTTTCATTAGAGGTGGAGTCACTGATCCAGGAAATGATCACCAAGAATGTCATCATCCCGGTTCCTCAAAATTACCCAGTCTTTACATCCAAACTATTTCTAGTGCCCAAAAGGGACAGTGTTCAGATGAGACCAGTCGTAGACCTGTCTTATCTGAACCTCCATATTCACAACGTGTCATTCAGGATGCTGACAGTAAACCAGATCAGGCTAACACTTCCGCCGGGAGGATGGATGTGTTCTTTAGACCTGACAGACGCGTATTGGCACGTCTCGGTAAACAAAAGATTTCAACGGTTTCTGGCCTTAAGAATAAAGCATCAGACTTATGTCTTTCAGAGGATGCCGTTTGGATTGAACCTAGCACCTCGCTTATTCACGAAATTAGTCCGGCAAGCCCTGATGCCCTTGTTAGAGCAAGGGATCAGGATTTTGTGGTATCTAGACGACTGGCTAGTGGTGGCAGAGACGGAACAAGTATGCATAAATCATGTCAACATAACATTAAATCATGTCAAAACTCTAGGGTTCAAGGTCAACCTGGTAAAGTCAAACCTTGTTCCCTCACGAGTAGTTCAGTGGATAGGGCTGGTCTGGGACACAGCTACTCTCACTCTGAGTCAGAGTGTGGACAATCGCAACAAATTTCGCAGGAAATTGTTTCTGTTCCTTCACAGTCTGACTACGACACGGAGAATCTGGGAGTCTCTGGTCGGCTCTCTCAACTGGATTCAACTAACTGTAAGGTTGGGCCGGTTGAGAGTCAAACGTTTAATATTGGAGGGCAACAAATATTTTCCGCTAGTGCCGGCGAAAAAATTATGGCCCATACCAAAATTAATCCACAACTTACTAGCGGTCTGGGCGAAGAGGGAAACGTTACACTCAGTCATGTCATGGACCTCTCCTCCGCCGACGGTATGGGTAGACACGGATGCGTCAGGAACGATAGGTTGGGGCTTTCAGTCAAACCAAGGGCACCAGGGTCAAGGGCTTTGGTTCCATTTAGAAATCTCCCACATCAATGTCAAAGAATTACTAGTCCCCTTATATTTCCTCCAGGCTCACGGCTCTACTTTACGGCGCAAGTCGGTGGCCTTCAGAATGGACAATCTGAATGCAGTTCACTGTATTCAGAAACAAGGGTCAACGAGATCTCGGAAGTTGCTAAACGTGTCAGAAAAGATTTTTATTCTAGCCAACAGGCTGGACATTCATCTTCACGCATCTTATCTCCGAGGCGTAGCAAACGTCTGGGCAGACGCTCTGTCTCGGAGACAGAGCACAACAGTAGAATGGGCGCTCAAGCAAACCATTTTCGACCTAATGATTGCGGAGCCTTACCATCCACAAGTGGATTTATTTGCGTCAGAGGAGACTCACAAACTCCCACTGTACCTCACCCGCCGGACGATAACGCCGGCGGGTGGGCCAGACGCACTGGTGACAGACTGGAACAGGTGGAGTTCCATTTATCTGTTTCCGCCGCCAGATGCGTCTCTAATGTGCCACGTAGTAAACAAACTACAGGATTATCGGGGCGTAGTCTCGCTAATCGCGCCCCTGTGGCCGGCGCAGTTGTGGTACCAGCAATTGAAAACGTGGTGCCCGCACCCGGTGTCACTCCCGGTCAGGTTTTTCCACTTAGACACAATTGGCAACCTAAAGACCTCGCTGACTTTTGCATTATGGACATTCATGAGGCCAAATGGCTAGCACCATATGGTAGAGATGTGACCAATAAATTCATGAATCAATATACCCAGTCTACTAAGCGACAGTATCAATCGCATTGGCAAGCCTTTACTTCTTGGATTCTTAGAACAGAACAAACTGTGCCCTCGGTGGATTTGGTTTTTAATTATTTAAATTGTCTGTTCGAGCAGAAACGTTTATCTGTAGTAACGTTAAAAAATCACTTAACAGCGATTAGGATGCCGTTTTTGGACCTTACCGGTCTCACCATACCAGTCGCGGAGGAATCAGGTTTTATGAGGGCATGTTTTAAACTCCGCCCACCTCCCCGTCAGCTCATGCCTACCTGGTCTCTAGACAAAGCATTGTCGTTACTTCATTCCCGTCTGTACCAAAATACTGCAGACTTTACATTACTTTTAAAAAGGGCAGTATTCCTTATGGCTTTGGCTACCGGGAACAGAGTATCTGAGCTGGCGGCGATGAGCAACACACCTAATTGCCTCAGGTTTGGTAGGCTTAATGAGTGTATTCACATTGCACCTTCCCCAGGCTTCATAGCCAAGAATGAGCACAGTGAACACGTGTTTTCAGAGTTCACGGTGCCGGCGTTGAAAAGGGGAAAGGTGCACCATAATTTATGTCCAGTGCAAGCTCTAACCAAATATTTGAGAGTGGCACCTCTAAATCACCAGGGTGCTTTATGGGTAGCAAGTACGGGTAAACGCTTGATGAAACGTAGACTGGCTTCTCTCTTGGTCGAGGTCATTAAAGAGAGTAATCCCGGCGTTGTGGATAGGGCCCACGATTTACGCAAGTGGGCAGCTTCTTTACATTTCCTTAAAAAAATTCTGTTGAAGATATTACGTCCACACAGTTGTGGGCCTCTAATCATACCTTTTTGACTCGATACCTTTCAGTAGCTCTAGACAAACCTTCCTTGCCATGTATAGCTTTAAGGCAGAGGGTCTAGGTGGCCCCTAAGTCACTTATTGTTTAATTTCAAGAAAAGGGGGGGGGGGGGGGGGGTGCAGTCAGTGTAACATAGGACACCCTAGACCCCGCCGGAGTATGAGAGCTGTGATACTGTTTATGGGTGTTGTGATATGTAAATTTCTCTGTACTATTCATTACAGGAAATTATGCTAGTACAATTATAGTACAAACAACAGTGTTGTTGTAAGTAGTTTTTGGGCTGTGAAGCAATCTAATTTTAAGCATTGGTTATATTTTGCAAGATATATCCACTAATTTTATGGGGTTTATATGTGCACATGTAAACTTATAAGTTTCATTTTTTCACCACTTAATTTAAGTGGGGTGCCTTGTTAACTGGCGGATCTGTTCTCAGAATCTCAGAGTTAACCCCTTTTTTATCAAGCAGGCTTCTTTGAAGCACGCTCCTGCTTGTACCCCTTTTGTATATATGTGCTGTATAAAGTTTATGTGCCAATATATCTTTTTTACAAAGTTGTTGTTGTTGTTGTTCCCTAAGCTGCCTGGCCGAACAGCCCCGAGTCCCTGAGGAAGGCCATGGCCACGATCGGGCTTTCCCACAGAGCTCTCATTGAGTGTAGGTTGTGTTGTTGGCGTAAGTGGTTGTGTGAAATGCAGTCTTCGATGATGTGTTTAATGGTATGGGGTGCTGTGTTACATCCCGGGCAGGCGTCGACAACGGATTCATCCAGTCTCTTCTGATAGCTCAGGAGAGCTGGATGGTGTCCGCATCTCAGCCTGGCCAGGTGGACTCTGTCCTCGCGAGGGAGGGAGGATTCGGAAGGATGGATTTCGGGAGGTTGTGCATGCAGCTGCGTGTTGTCTGTGAGTGAGTGGATGGATTGGCGAGATATGAGTATGGATGTGCTTCTGGAAGTTGGTTCGGGGTGGGCAGGGAGGGAGAGAGGACAATAATTGTGTGTGATACCGTGTGCTGGGTGTTGTTTTGATATTTCTTGGTGTCTGTGGGTGTGTTGCCATGTAGTTTAGTGGGTGGTCTTGGTTCGTGGATGCTGCTGCCAGGAATTGAGTGCCTCTCATGTCCAGATGGTCTTTGACTTTGAGGATTTTGGTTTCTTGATGTAGATGATCTGTGGGTGCAGTAGCTGTGCAGCCTGTAATGATCTTCAGGGCTTTGTTTTGAATAGTCAAAATACTATGTGGTTGTTTGATTATCTGCCTTTGCTAGAGTTATGATATGACTACGAATGTCCCCCTCCAGTCTTAGATATCAGGCATAATCGTCAATGATGGAGGGGCCACTAATAAATTATAGGTTTGACTCCTGCAAGGAGATAAAGAAAACCTAATATTTAGTAGTGGCCCCGTAATCATTGACGACTGGGGCCCTCCCGACCATCCCCTTCCCATTCGTTGATGTATTAAGGATTTTGGTTTACTTGATATGTCAGTGAAGGAAGAATGACGCCTGAGTCAGCGTCTGGTCAAAGATCCACACAAGTGCATCCACGATTATATGGAAAGCTTATGAATAGTTATTCTTATTTTCTTTTTGTTTTTTATTTGTTACGAAGTTTTTTCGTAGTGAGAACCCAATTTCATAATGACTGAACCATGAGTGAGGTTGCGTGCGCTCATGATGAAGGCTCCTCAATTTTTTATGCTCTGCGCGGTAGATTCAAACTACAGCGGATGAGTGTTTGAAGAGGGTGCCTTATATAATAGGCATAATCGTCAATGATTACGGGGCCACTACTAAATATTAGGTTTTCTTTATCTCCTTGCAGGAGTCAAACCTATAATTTAAACACATGTCACAGTTTCGTTTTTTGGTCTTCCTAATAGATTCTTGTTTTTAGCTTGATGAGCATATGAAGGTCCCTCCACCGGTCGTGATATTCTAGGCTCTTACGTCATTGACGTAAGGAGCCACCAATAAATTACGGTTTTGACAACCCGTAGGGAAGGAAGGAAAAACTAATATTTATTGGTGGCTCCTGAAGTCAATGACGACAATTGCCCTCCCACCATCCCCTTCCCATTCACATGCCCAACTTGATATACTTTAGAGGTCGCTCCTCGGCAGGAGGAGGTATGAGTCAGGCTCATGGGAAGCAGAGGAAGACCGGAATGCGCTGAGGCGCGGTGTTCAAACTGTGTTAATTCTTTTCTTTTTTATTTCCTACTTTTCAGTGGCTCCGTCTCAATGACGTACCTTAGGAATGATTAAGGGGTACCCCCTAAGATGATCTTGGTTCTCGACCGCCGTAATCGAGGTTAACCCGGGCTCTGAGGAGCCCGGAACGAGACCATATTATCATAGGCTCTTACGTCATTGACTTCAGGAGCCACCAATAAATATTAGTTTTTCCTTCCTTCCCTACGGGTTATCAAAACCGTAATGTGCTTCTCTAGACTGGTGAACCATTCCCTGGTTATATCACCAGTGAACCATGCTTTGGCTGAGTTGTAGTAATTAACGAGGAGTTTAGCCATGATGTCCTTGAGGGCACGGGGGCGCCGCGCCTTACCCACCACAGAGGGCCTTACTCGGTGGTTGCCAGCCCTATTGGAGCACACCATAATGGAGACCCGTTCCTTTATTGTTTTGTGGCCTGGTGTATTCTTCAGTGCTCGGACTACCTGGGAGTTCTGTGGAAGGGATCGCCAGTACACGCCGGTTTCATCCGCATTATAGATTTCATATTCTTCTAGCTTCTCGGCCTCAATCAAACACTTAAGCTGTGCAATGAAAGGTTCACCTGCTGCTCTATCTGCACTAAGGGACTCTCCAACTATTTTTCTGTTTCAAATGCCATGACGTTTCCGAAAGTGGTGAGGCCATCCATTGCTGGCACAGAAACCAGCAACTCCAAGGTGCTCGGCTAGCAGAGCTGGGCACCACAAACAAAAAGTCAAATCAGCAAACCCAGAACATAACTTCAGCAAACACAAATGTGCAAACCTTGTGAAATTTCTGGATCGCAATTGCAAAAATGCAAACGCAAACCGTTTTTCATTATTTTAAAATTTAAACTACAGAATCAAGGGTAAATCAATAAAATCAATCTCTAATGTCAATAATTATATATATTTACTTAAATATAGTGTTGCACAACTTCCAGTGACCTCAGGGATATACATTTTAATAATGCCATGGGATACAGTAATGGATTGAGGGGGGCCTTGCCCCCCCTCATCCCCCCCATGACTTATTATCATCATATATATTGCCAGTAGGGGGGCAAATAACAAGTATGCCGCAGCCCAACCGACTGTACACCCGCCCGCTAACACAACTCTTACCGTACCTAAAGTTTAATAGGCCTACAGTTTATTTTAGCCTAGGTTACTGGAGATGTCGCCCCAAAAACTTGTCCCGCATTTTGTATAAGGAACTTGCCCCGTTTTGCTTACGTTTGGTTAACAAAAATATATATATAATATATAGCCTAGACCTATAGCATAGGCCACTTCATTTGTCCCACATGGGCAATAAAACGTTGGGGTGACTTGTTTTCGGGGAGAATCCTTCAGTAATAATCAGCATTCGCAATTTTGCAACATTCGGGAGGTACGCCAGATCACAGAGGTGCAAGTAGGCGATTTATTCGTGGCCACCCCTTTGGGGATGGCAATAGATAGATAGGTTTACTCAAGATTGATTAAGTAATTTAATAGAAAGTAGCCTATAGGCCTATATTCATTATGATGCTTAGAATATAGCTTCAGATCAGAATAAAATAAAATCTTATTGTAAATTATATAATACTTTAAAAATTAACACTTTCTATTTGACACTGATAATATGAGTCAGTCATTAGGCCTATATAGTGTATATTAAATATTTAGCCTACATGCTTTGAGGCATTTTTGATGGGATTAGGGTAGGCCTAGCCTAATGAAATTAGTTTTGGTTAAGAAAACATTAACAATATAAGTCAAATTGCTAGGCTACTAACTGAAGTGAAGCGCCGCTATACAATAGGCCTAGGCCTATTATAACCGCTTCATTTTACATATAGGCCTAGGCCTATTCGTTTATAAAAGGTAAGGCTAATGTACTATTCACTTCAAATACACCACAAGACTTTCCAACTATCTTATCTAATCATAAATAAAGACGGAGGCCTATGCTATCACATGGTCACGAATGTGTGTTATAAACAATAACACCAGCTACACAGCTGATAGGCATCACCATCGCCATCTATGGAGACAATGGAAAAACTTGATTGGAATTGCCTTCCCTCACTTTACCAACCCTAATTCTCATTTTATGATAAATATAATTACATTTACTCAAGGCTAGACACAATATAACGCATTTTTTCCATCTGCTCATAACAAAACTCCATGGACCCCGCTATTCTTCCAAGCTTAATTTTAAGATTCGGCTATAATCTGGTTTTCTTTTCCAAAACGCATTATGTTACTTAGGCTACTTAGAGCACCTGTGTTCAGTGTTCCTACTTTACATCACTTTTGTTTTCGCCAGTTACAAATATAGGCTGTCCTAACTCCAGGTTAATAGACTTACTACATAGACTTACCATCCCTGCCTGGGGATGAGTTACACCACAGGCGGACGGTTTAGGACTGGGGCAGGAAGCCTTCGCTGGCTCTTGTATTGCCCCCCCCATATTCCTGAACAATTTTCCAATTTTTTCCTTAAAACCATTCGTTGTTGTAGCCCAAACTGCCTCCTCCGGCAAGTTGTTTCACTCATCCACCACTCTTTGAGAGAAGAAGTACTTCCTGATATTGAGTCTGGATCTCTGCTTAAATATCTTGAAGTGATGCCCCTTGGTACGTCCTCTGTTCAATATGAAGAAGTCCTCCAAACTCAGTCCCTCCAATCCATGCATTATCTTATGGACTTCGATTAGGTCGCTTCTCAGTCTTCTCATCTCCAAGGACAGCAACCCAGTCTTCCTGAGACGGACCTCGTAAGGGTCTCGCGCTATGGCTGGAATAATTTTAGTCGTTCTCCTCTGGACACCCTCCAGGAGGTCTACATCTCTCTGGTTGTATGGCCTCCAGGTTTGGACACAGTATTCGAGGTGGGGACGCACTAAGGATTTATAGAGGCTTATAATATTAGACATGCTTTTGTCATCCATAGTCCGCCTTATGCTTCCCACTATTTGGTTGGCCTTTTTAATACCGGATATATGTTCATTTGGGTTTAGTGTTTTGTTGATAACCACGCCCAGGTCCTTTTCACTGATAACATTCTTGAGTTCTTGTCCTCCCATAGTGTAATTTAGTAATGGTTCTCTCCATCAATGACATGAGAGCCTTTTATATATATAAGGGCTCCCCGGTGACCCCCGTGAGGGTCCCGGAGAAAGCATAACACGACCCAAATATATAAAAAGTACATCCTAGGGTGAAACCCTTTACTTAGTTCCTAGGGAACGTCATTAAAAAAGGTAACCATTAGAAAAAGAAAGAATTTTTTTATGAGTAAGGGTTAGAAACTATAAATGTTGTCTTACTAAATCAATTAGTGCGCCGTTATACAGTTCTTCCCTTGCACGCGTCTCCCAGCTGGACACGCTGGGGTTCTACGTCTTTCTTGTGGTCGCGTCCCGTGAGGAAGGATGTGCGTGTTACAGTGCTTCAAGAAATGCTACTCTTCATCGTTGATCTGCCTCCTGCTAACTCTCTGTGAGTGTATGTTATCTTATAGTAAGGAGGCATCATAGATATGTATGATTATATTGAGCATTTCCAGAGAGCTGACACCTTCCACGGGACGCACCACATGCTACGACCATTATCGTTATACATTATTATTATTATTAGTTACTATATTTCTTTCTTTTCCTCTTTATATTATTACATTATGTTATGTAAGCCAGGTTACTTAGAATGCCTCGATTTCAGTTGTTTAGACTTCGTTAGTTGTCTTTAGCAGTCGCCAATTTTAAGCCTAGGCCTTTGCCTATAGTCCATTTATGCTTTTCCAAGCTCCAAATTCAATATTCTTAATTCTAACTATCCATTATTAGTATATTTTTGATCAATCGTCGTTTCTATTCGTCTCAACTTTTCGTACGGATAGCCTAACTTTTCTCCAAACGTCGCGCGTTCGTTTACTTTTTAATGGCGGACGAGGGCGATCACATTTTCTGTAATTTCTTATCGAAAATTCTAGGGGCTTCAAATTTCATTCTTTTGATGTTTTCTTGCCATTGAGTTTTTAATATTACATTTTAATAAGTTTTTACGATGTATTTTATTTTGCACTTTTTATATACAAACTTTTAGACGATTATTTCTTACGTCTTCATAGTCTCTGTCCCTTCCAGATTTTCTGTCTTGTTGCGGAAGCGGAGTTATATTATTCTGTTATGATACTGTTACATGTAATTATTTTTCACACATGCCAACGTAGCCTATCCTTGCAAGTTTTTATGTTTTTAAGCTACAAACCAACCTTCAGTTGGGCCCCTTTTTGGGAGTCGCACTCCGGTCCTATTAGGACGGTTAGTGTTAGACCGGCTTATTTATATCTCCGGTCACTAGGAGATCCCTGTGTTCTTTTTGAAGTCCGGGGGGTAGCAGAGTAGGCAGAGGATGGGGCCTCGTTTTGTATATCTGTTATTGGTGCCTACTCTGCCGGAGTTCTCTAGTTTTTATCTACGAAACTCCGGGTATTTTTACCTACCTTTTTACTGATACAAGGTGCCTTGTCATACACCTCAAACCTATCAGGCACTCAGAGTTTTTCCGGGTTGTGCTTAACTCCGCCTGATATCTGGGTCCTCTTTGTTAAAAGACATTAGTTTATGCTACCCGCAAAAAATATACACACGGAATCTCCGGGGCCCGGAGTTAGGAAACTTTCCTTCACAAATTTTTACTAACTCCGGGTCACCGAGGGCTACGATAACTCCGGGAGCAATTATATTAAAGATTCATATTTTATCCGGTTCACTAACAACCTAGAATATCAAAACAAGGATAAACTTGACAGGGGGTTTGAGATAAATCAGTCGTCTAAATTCTGAATATTATACACTTGCCTCTAGTAATTATCAATATAGAATAAGTTATTTTTTAACTCTAGTAGTTAATAATATTTATTCTTCCAGACGAGACAAGGAAGAGCTGGACACACTCCGGTTGCCTGGAGACTTTTACAGAAGCCGGAGCTCTCGTGTTCCCCTAGTTACCAGGACTCCTTCCTCACCCAGACCCCCCACCGGAAGCCGGAGTGAGAGGCCCTGTTCGCCTCCACTCCGCCCCAAATTCCGACTTCTCGTATCAACACGAGTGAGTACAACCTAACTCTTATTAACAGAATACCATAAAAAAAATCCAGGTTATCAACCGAACATCCAAATTGCACATTCGAAGTTATTAGTCCTACGTGCAATATACTACGTACTTGGTTCTAGATTATAGATTCTTCTATTAAAATGTAAAACTTGCAAACTAAACAAACCAAAATTGGGACAAGGACAATATAAAGTCAAATAAAATTATCAAAATCGCTATGTGGAAACAACGCTTACTAAAATGAAAATTATTAAATAAAAGAACACAATCCACCACATAGGGTGTACATTACTACATAAGCAAGTTAATCTGTTTCCCAAGCAAACTAATCGCACATATAACAACGCACTATCGTCACGTTAAAGGAAGTAGTCAAGTTTGGGAAGTCCGGGACGTTCTGGCAAATTTTACTAAACTCTGCATGAATAAAGAAACTACATGTTAAATGTCAAAATATTATTTAAAATCAAATTTGCAACATGACAAGACATTAACAATAGTACAAAATACAAATATTGATAAGATATCTATACTATTACAAAATAATATATAAAATACAGTACAGCACTCACTAACGATAGTGCTATCGGGTAGGTACCTGTAAGCATAGCATGCCTCAAGTGACCCCTATCAATAACTACCCTACAAATAACCTACATTTATAGCACAAATAAACTAAGGAAATCGCAAAAGTAAGCAATTGATACTATCGACAATGAATACATATAATATAAAGACAAATAATTGCAAAATATGAAGTAACAACAGATTTAAACAAAGAGTACTCTTTTAACAAGAACAATAAATTTAAAAAATCATCAATATTAATAATAATAATAATAATAATAGAAAAAGAAAAAGATAAACAATAAATACAGACAAAAAGTAAGCAGAGGTTATACAAGAAACTTCAAGTTAAAAATGCTTGATTAAAATTATTGATGTCAAATTTTAGAATAGTCACAATAATTGACCCAAAGATTAAATTTATGGAACAATTTACTTGCCTCAAAACCTCTGTCCACTAAGAGTCTGTATAGTAACCTAGCTCTAGCCCAAAAGTCATCTACTTTAGTGCAGATTTTACAAAATCTTATTACAGTAATTGGGAATAAAAACAATTATAAGTTATTTTACTATCGATATTACTACTAGGGAAAGGAAAGTTTATTACGTTAAAATTAAAATCATCAACTTTGTGATATACTTTAAGTATGCACTGTTCATTAACAATCTCTATATTTATATCAAGAAAATTTTCAACTTTATAATTTACGTTACATTGTGTGAGGGGAATAGAATTAGGGTAAATAAGTTTAGCAACTTGATTAAAATTTAACAAATTGCAAACAAGAATATCATCAATATATCTACTATTATTACTTAACAGTTTAGCAAGTGCTAATTTTTCTGGAATTTTATTTTTCTTGCTACTGTCAACTAAGTCTTTTATATATTTAAATTCTAAAGCAAGCAAGAATAAGTCTGCAATTAAAGGGCTAGCATTTCCACCCATAGGAATTCCTAATATTTGTTTGAAAATGTACGGCCCGAATCTAACATAAGTATTGAAAAGGAGGAATTTAAGGGCATCTTTAAGTTTAGTTCTATCAAAATATACAGAACTAGTGGGAGTAGAGCTAAGTGATGCATTATTAAAATATGTATAAACATTTATGAAATAATTACCATTCCTAACGAACCTGTCAAAGTGCAAATCTATAATAAAGCAAAGCTCTGAATATACTAAATCTAAAGGCAAATTGGTATACAAAGTTGAAAAGTCGAAGCTATGAACCGAGGTAACTTTCGGCATGGTATTTATTTTATCAATAACTTCTAACGAATTGTCAACACTCCAATAATAGTTAATGCCAGTTCTTCTCATGATGGTATTACAATATCTTTTATGAGTACTTTTAATGTATTTTAAGCAATTTACTACTTGTTCTGATAGAGTTTTAGTGGTAGCAAATTTTGCTCCGGCAATAAAGCGATATTTATAAGGTCTTTTATGAAATTTAGGTAACATGTATAATTTTGCAATGCACTTGTTCTTATCAGAAAGTTTAATATCAAATATTATATTTTTCTTGGTATGTTCATCGATTAAGTAATCAATATTCAGATTATTTTGAATTTCATAAACAGAATTACCGCAAATATTTTTACGTAATTATGTTTATTGTTTAGAATATTTTCTATAAAAGGAGCAAAACTTTTCTTTTGTAGGCCTTTCAATGAATCTTTTAATTTTTTAATTCCGAAATTTCGATATAATGAATATAAATTATTAACAATAATTTTAATATCAGACCTGTTTTTCTTTTTATTAAATGTATTTAGTTTTCTATTACCGTGTCTACCAGGTCTTCTGTTTAAAACAGGGAAGTTAAAATATGGGTTATTAAAATCGTTTTTTAATAAATCTTTATACAAAATGTTGCCTACATTTTTTATTTGATTGTTAAGTCCAAATGGATAGATGGTCATTAATTTTCCAATCCAATAATTTTCTCTATCTAAAACATTTTGATTACTTTGAACAATTTCTATAATTTTGTATTTACAATCAAATTTAGTACAATCTGTGTTAAAATGCTTATATAGAAGAATCTTGGAGTCGATGCCGTTCTTAATTCCTGATCTATGCCCGTAGGCTCTTTCTCTTAAACATTGCTCCGTCTTTCCAACATATTGTATACCACATTTCTCACAGGTTATTAAATAGATAACATTCTAACACAGATTGTACTAAATTTGATTGTAAATACAAAATTATAGAAATTGTTCAAAGTAATCAAAATGTTTTGGATAGAGAAAATTATTGGATTGGAAAATTAATGACCATCTATCCATTTGGACTTAACAATCAAATACAAAATTTAGGCAACATTTTGTATAAAGATTTATTAAAAAACGATTTTAATAACCCATATTTTAACTTCCCTGTTTTAAACAGAAGACCTGGTAGACACGGTAATAGAAGACTAAATACATTTAATAAAAAGAAAAACAGGTCTGATATTAAAATTATTGTTAATAATTTATATTCATTATATCGAAATTTCGGAATTAAAAAATTAAAAGATTCATTGAGAATGAAAGTAGGAATACAAACGTGGGTGATTGTATGCGTGTATGCCCCGACAGAGGATATACTTGAAAGAAAGAAAGAGGAGTTCTGGATGAATGTGGAGGCGTGCCTGGAGAAGTTTGACAAGAACGAAAGAATATTTCTGATTGGGGATATGAATGGTAAGGTGGGTGATAGGAAAGTTGAGGGAGTGGTGGGAGGGTGGGGGGTACCATCAGAGGTGAATGGGAATGGTAGTGCACTTGTGGACGTATGTGTGGGGAGGAGGCTGTGGATAGCCAACACCTTCTTCCGACACAGAATGATCCACAGGTACACGTGGAAACGGATGTTGACGATGAAGGATAAGACAGTGGTGGAACGAAAGTCATTGATTGATTATGTATGTGTGGATGAACGAATGAAGAAATCTGTGATGGATGCTAGGGTGTATAGGGGTATTGGAGGGGGTCTGTCTGATCATTATGTAGTGGTAGCTAAGGTTAGGATACAAAAGAAGTGGGTGAGGAGAGCGGGAGGGAGGCGAGAGGAGGGTGGAATGGTGAGGAGGGTGGAGAGGTTGCAGGAGGAGGAAGTCAGGGAGGAGTACAGGAGAGCAGTGGAAAGACGACTAGGTGGGTTCGACCTGGAAGTTATGGAGGAAGTGGAGGAGATGAGCAAGGTGTTTAAGGATGAGATCTGTGCAGCATGTGAGGAGGTGTGTGGAGTGAGGAGAAGAGGGAGGGGAGTGAAAGGTACAGCATGGTGGACAGAAGAGGTAAGAATAGCTGTGGAAGAAAAGAAGAAAGCATATAGAGAGTGGTTGGGTAGTAGAGGGAATGAAGATTCCGAGAGACAGAAACGAGCGAGGTACGTGGAGAGTAAGAGGGTGGTGAAGAGAGTAGTGAAGGAAAGTAAGAGAAGAGTAGATGAGGAATTTGGAAGGAATCTGAGTGTAAAATGGAGGGAGAGTAAGAAACTGTTCTGGAAAGAAGTCAAGAAAGTTAGGGAAGGTAGCAAGGGAAACAGTAAGGGTGTGAAAGATAAGAATGGGAGAATGCTAGCCGAGAAGCAAGAGAGAGTCGAAAGATGGAGGGAGTACTTCAGTGAGTTGCTAAATGAAAGGAATGAAGAGCCAGCAAACATAGCTGGATATGGTATGGGAGGGAGAAGAAGAGAAGTAGTGGAGGAGGAGGTGGGGATCAGGAGGTCAGAAGTGTGGGAAGCCATGAAAAGAGTGAAGTTGGGGAAAGCACCAGGAACAGATGGAGTGTGTGGGGAAATGTTGAGGTATGGTGGTGAGATAGTGATAGAATGGGTATGGAAAATGTGCAAACTAGCATGGGAGAAGGGGAGTGCACCCGATGACTGGAAGACTGGCATAATAGTCCCCCTATATAAGGGCAAAGGGGAAAGAGGAGTGTGTGGTAACCACCGAGGAATATGTCTTCTAAGCGTAGTAGGGAAGGTATACAGTAGGGTAGTGATTGAGAGAGTGAGAGTGAGAACGGAGAAATGGATAGGCGACGAGCAGGGAGGTTTTAGGAAGGGAAGAGGATGTGTAGATCAGATTTTTACCCTGAATTGTGTTGTGGAGAAGTATCTGGAGAAGAAACAAAAGGTGTATGTTGCCTTTATGGACTTGGAGAAGGCCTATGACAGAGTGGATAGAGAAGGTTTGTGGAAAGTACTTAGAATATACGGAGTAGAGGGCAAGTTGCTGAAAGCAGTGAAGAGCATGTATGAGGGTGCAAAGGCGGCAGTACGTGTGGAGAGTGAGCAGAGCGAGTTCTTTGACCTGAATGTTGGTTTGAAACAGGGGTGTGTGATGTCCCCGTGGTTGTTTACTGTATATATGGATGGAGTTATGAAAGAAATACTATCAAGAGCAGTGGATGTTGGTGTATCGCTGAAAAGGGAGGGAATTGAGTGGAAGCTACCTATACTGCTGTTTGCGGATGATACAGTTCTGATGAGTGATAATGAATGGGAGTTGCAGGGTCTGGTAAATGAGTTTGGAACAGTGTGCGAAAAACGGAATTTGAAGGTAAATATGGGGAAGAGCAAGGTTATGGTCTTCGAAAGGGGTGAAGTCACAGAGTGTGAGGTGAAGCTGAACGGTCAGGCTATGGAGATCGTCAACTCTTTTAAGTATCTGGGCAGTGTGTTGAGTAAAGATGGGACTATGGATGAAGAGGTGCGGGAGAGGGTACAACAGGGGAAGAGGGTTGTAGGAACGCTAAAAGCAGTAACAAGAAATAGGGTGGTCAGTATGGAAGTGAAGAAGTCCTTGCATGACAGTGTGGTAATCCGACACTGACTTACGGAAGCGAAGCATGGACGTTGGTTGAGAGACTCAGACCAAGAGTGAGAGCAGTGGAAATGAATTACTTAAGGAGTGCATGCGGAGTTACATGGAGGGATAGACAGACTAATGAGGAAGTAAGAAGGAGGTGTGGTGTGGAGGTAGATGTGCTGGAAAGTGTGAAAAGGAACAACTTGAGATGGTTCGGCCATATGGAACGTATGGAAAGCGAGAGAATGACTAAGAGGGTGTACGAAAGCGAGGTGGAGGGACAGAGGGGGAGAGGTAGACCGAATATGAGGTGGAAGGATGGAGTGAGGAACTACATGAACGAAGGCGGTGCTGGTTGGGGGGAGGGGCGTCGACTGACTGGGGACAGAGGTGCATGGGGGCGGTTCGTTCGTGGCCACCCCTTCGGGGATAACGGCGTCAGGCAATAGATAGATAGATAGATTGAAAGGCCTACAAAAGAAAAGTTTTGCTCCTTTTATAGAAAATATTCTAAACAATAAACATAATTTCACAAATAAATTTAAGAATATAGTCTTTGCTTTTATGGGATATATTAGAGCTAATTCTAAGAAATCCAAAGATAACCGTATTAAAGATAAAGTCATGTCCACTTTAAATTATTCCTCTAAAATTTTAGACAAAATTAATGTTAACAGTCTTATTAATTCAAAGAAAGTTAAGTCCATGTTACCAGATGGTTGTAAAGATTTCAAACCATTAATAGTGTATTCATATGAACAACCTGTTGGGTCTATTATTTGTAATTATAATAAAGTTTTAGGAAATCTTTCAGATAATGATATTTTCAATAATAATAAATGTGTGTGTGAAAGAGTCATGGATATGCCAGCTAGCAGACGTGATGCACTAGCAAAGTTCATTTATAGTCCGATATGTCACATATTAACAGGTGATGTAGAACTAGTTAAACATTTTGCAAACGACAAATTAGCGGAGCTATGTCGTAAAGGGTTTAAATTTAGAATAGGGAGTAATAAAGTAACATGGGACATAATTTTAAAAGATATTGTTTTTTCAGTCAATAAATTAAAAGATAAATTGTTAAAAATTGCGTGCTGCGATGCGAGAGAACTAGAAGCATGGTCTAAATTATTAATTAAGTTAATTAGAAATATAATTTTCTCGCTTAAAAATGAATTTAATCTTTCAGATTTTATAGACTATAATTATAATAAGCTTAAAGCTGATTTAATAAATTTACATAAACATTTTGTAATCACTACAGTAGATAAAGCCAGCAATAATTATAGCTTCACATGTAAGAAATTTTATCTTGAAAACATGAAAAAAGAATTAGGTATTAAGGGTAACATATTACGTAAAATATTTGCGGTAATTCTGTTTATGAAATTCAAAATAATCTGAATATTGATAACTTAATCGATGAACATACCAAGAAAAATATAACATTTGATATTAAACTTTCTGATAAGAACAAGTGCATTGCAAAATTATACATGTTACCTAAATTTCATAAAAGACCTTATAAATATCGCTTTATTGCCGGAGCAAAATTTGCTACCACTAAAACTCGATCAGAACAAGTCGTAAATTGCTTAAAATACATTAAAAGTACTCATAAAAGATATTGTAATACCATCATGAGAAGAACTGGCATTAACTATTATTGGAGTGTTGACAATTCGTTAGAAGTTATTGATAAAATAAATACCATGCCGAAAGTTACCTCGGTACATAGCTTCGACTTTTCAACTTTGTATACCAATTTGCCTTTAGATTTAGTATATTCAGAGCTTTGCTTTATTATAGATTTGCACTTTGACAGGTTCGTTAGGAATGGTAATTATTTCATAAATGTTTATACATATTTTAATAATGCATCACTTAGCTCTACTCCCACTAGTTCTGTATATTTTGATAGAACTAAACTTAAAGATGTCCTTAAATTCCTCCTTTTCAATACTTATGTTAGATTCGGCCCGTACATTTTCAAACAAATATTAGGAATTCCTATGGGTGGAAATGCTAGCCCTTTAATTGCAGACTTATTCTTGCTTGCTTTAGAATTTAAATATATAAAAGACTTAGTTGACAGTAGCAAGAAAAATAAAATTCCAGAAAAATTAGCACTTGCTAAACTGTTAAGTAATAATAGTAGATATATTGATGATATTCTTGTTTGCAATTTGTTAAATTTTAATCAAGTTGCTAAACTTATTTACCCTAATTCTATTCCCCTCACACAATGTAACGTAAATTATAAAGTTGAAAATTTTCTTGATATAAATATAGAGATTGTTAATGAACAGTGCATACTTAAAGTATATCACAAAGTTGATGATTTTAATTTTAAAGTAATAAACTTTCCTTTCCCTAGTAGTAATATCGATAGTAAAATAACTTATAATTGTTTTTATTCCCAATTAATAAGATTTTGTAAAATCTGCACTAAAGTAGATGACTTTTGGGCTAGAGCTAGGTTACTACAGTATACAGACTCTTAGTGGACAGAGGTTTTGAGGCAAGTAAATTGTTCCATAAATTTAATCTTTTTAGGGTCAATTATTGTGACTGTATTCTAAAATTTGACATCAATAATTTTAATCAAGCATTTTTAACTTGAAGTTTCTTGTATAACCTCTGCTTACTTTTTGTCTGTATTTATTGTTTTTTGTCTGTATTTATTGTTTATCTTTTTCTTTCTCTATTATTAATATTAATATTGATGATTTTTTTAATTTATTGTTCTTGTTAAAAGAGTACTCTTTGTTTAAATCTGTTGTTACTTCATATTTTGCAATTATTTGTCTTTATATTATATGTATTCATTGTCGATAGTATCAATTGCTTACTTTTGCGATTTCCTTAGTTTATTTGTGCTATAAATGTAGGTTATTTGTAGGGTAGTTATTGATAGGGGTCACTTGAGGCATGCTATGCTTACAGGTACCTACCCGATAGCACTATCGTTAGTGAGTGCTGTACTGTATTTTATATATTATTTTGTAATAGTATAGATATCTTATCAATATTTGTATTTTGTACTATTGTTAATGTCTTGTCATGTTGCAAATTTGATTTTAAATAATATTCTGACATTTAACATGTAGTTTCTTTATTCATGCAGAGTTTAGTAAAAATTTGCCAGAACGTCCCGGACTTCCCAAACTTGACTACTTCCTTTAACGTGACGATAGTGCGTTGTTATATGTGCGATTAGTTTGCTTGGGAAACAGATTAACTTGCTCATGTAGTAATGTACACCCTATGTGGTGGATTGTGTTATTTTATTTAATAATTTTCATTTTAGTAAGCGTTGTTTCCACATAGCGATTTTGATAATTTAATTTGACTTTATATTGTCCTTGTCCCAATTTTGGTTTGTTTAGTTTGCAAGTTTTACATTTTAATTTAACTAGTAAATTTTTGTTTAATTACCACTAGCCAATAAGGTCACTATAAATGAAATGGGATACCAGAATTTTCCATGTTTAATCTTCACACAGTGGCACACTTAAAGGGAATTGTATTCAATAATTAATAGGAATCTAGCATAAATCAGCATTACAAGATTCCAGGGTTGATTCTTTCTCTCAACAATTGTGACATAATCAACTTTAACCAAGACTAACGATAGATTACCCAACTCAGGTTACGGAATCTCCCCTGGGTTGTCACCTCTACACTCGAGGTCCTACTTCACGCTGGAGGACGAGTGCGAATTCCCGGGATTCGCCACTCCAGGTCCTTCCTCCAAGCGAATGGTGTCTTTGCAACAACATCCCTTCACACCACCGCCGGAACACATCCAGGAGTGTTCAACAGAGGAATGTCATCAAATTCCCTTAATAGCACATAATCAAAGCTTATTTCATGTACCGTGCATAGATTGCACTAAGGCAGCTTGGAATACCCTTGTCTGCCAATCATGTTCTTTCTACGTTACCAAATTCCATGAGCATAGTGTCCCTCAAGATCAAGCTCTTGCTACACAAGTACAGTACTTTTATCTGCATGGGAAGAGATCAAGACTTACATTTCAAAGGTTCTCAAAAAGATTCCGTCTCTGGTTGACCTGAAAGCTCTTGAATTTTTGAAGATCACTATTCCCCCTTCTCAGAGGACTAGCCGTTCAGTAACCCCCTCTAAGACTAAACATTCATCCGATCGGAAACGTAAATCTTCATCAAGCTCTAGTTCAAGAAATAAAACAATTGCTCGGAGTAACTCCCCTCAGTCTGATACGAGCACAGCTGTCACAATTAATCTGGACTCTGATCACCAAGCCAATGCTTTAAGAGAACATGAAACTCTCGAAACTCCTTATCCAGAACAATCTCTTGAGTCAATTCAGTCTTCCATACCTAGCTTTCAGATTAAACCACTTTTGCAGACTAATACATCAATCAATCCAGCCGTAATCACTGTTCACGCTGATATTCACCATTCAGAAGATTCACCAGTCAGACGGAATCTTCCAATCACTCCTCTCCAAAACAAACTTATATCTCAACAACCTTACATACTAGCAACTGACATGCCTGAAATTTTAGATAGTCAGTTAACACCAGGTCAAGGAGTAGACGAAGAAATTTATCTCTTAAATTCACAGGATAATTTGCATGACACCTACCCAGAAGATCCAGGTGAAGGAGATTTTAAAAGGTTCCCTAACTATCAATCTTATGAGGAAGATGACCCTTGGTTCCAAGGTCAACATAGCCATGAACGACCCTTCTCTCCTTCACAGGCATCTGAAGGAGATGTGTCTCATAATACTTCCGTATCTAAAGAATATGTTACTAATGTAGTTCAAGAATCCCTAGAAGAGTTTGCTTCACTAGTGGCTAAAGAT
Source organism: Paralithodes platypus (assembly GCA_032716605.1). Classification (NCBI taxonomy): domain Eukaryota; kingdom Metazoa; phylum Arthropoda; class Malacostraca; order Decapoda; family Lithodidae; genus Paralithodes; species Paralithodes platypus. Next base: position 24,366,276 of record CM064533.1, read on the forward strand.
ATGGATAGTAAACTAGACAGGGTGTTGCAAACTATCTCTAAAACACCTTCTCACACCCTGACCAAACCTGACCAACAGACCATACCCTTAGCAGTCAACCCTATTCTACCTAAACCATCTTCCAATATTACTCTTGGACAGCCAGTTACTCAACCCAAGCAACAGAGCTGCTTGCTTCAACAACCTATTTGTCTGTCTCCCATTACACCGACTGCTCTCGAGATTGATCCCGACCCTCCTAAAAAAAACCTACCTCTTCTCTATGGCCCTCCTCGTCAATGGGACAAAGTACCCATCCTCACACCAATAGGGGCCACATCAGATTCCTCAGATTCTTTCCCAGTACCACGAAACTGGTCAGTCGAAATTAATGAATTTCAACAGTTACGAGCAAAGGATAAAGAGGGTAGGGTGTTGGATGTGTTAGTATACCCATTCCCATCAACATAAGATACTAGATTTTTTGTGTACAAATTAGCTCCTGCCATTACTTCCACTAAACTTTTCAAACCGTGGTCAGATTTTTAAAAATCAGACGGCCATGATGCATTAATATTACTTTCTTCCCTTTGCACAACTGGATGCACCACGATCCTAGGTGAGTCACAAAATCAAATGCTAGAAATCACTGATATTTGTAAATTTCATTAATCGATTTTAGGAGTATGGTTGGTTGTTGGAAGGAACATAATAATTGGTTATGGTCCGTGGTCAGAATGGGCAGAGGAAGCCAGTAAATTTGCTATGAGTAGCTATGATTCTTCAACTACGAAGATTCCTAATGAGGATCACCACTTTGCATCTCTTTTCGTGTACATGTCAGACTCTCTACCCAAAGAATTCTGGGAATTTTTGAGAGGCCCGAAAATTGCATGCCAAAATTTAACAGACCCTCTCTTATCTACACCTACTTAGAGCATGCTGGAGAAGGATTGTAAACTTAGACAAAAAGCCCATAGATTGTTATCCAACTTTTTGTTAACCCTTATTTAGCGGGGTCGGACTTAAGTCCGATACGAAAAAATTGGACTAAATGGCGGGGTCGGACTTAGGTCCGTGGGCGTATTCCCGCCCTAATTTAGGTGGAAAGCGAAACTTGGTGGTCAGGCGGTGTACTACAAGGGCCCACCCACACATCCCCACTGCGTGACCGTGACTAAGTGACCCTCAAGCAGCCATAATGGAAGGTCAAGATTTGCCCGTGTTCGATTCGGTGGCCGCCATCCCTAGAGCGTCGCGCCACCCTACTAACCACGCCCGGCTTACCACCCAGGAACTAGATATCATGCTGAACTCTTCAGAACTTTCTAATAAGCTGTTGGATGAAATCGTCGAAGGTCTGGGTGAGAGTTTTGGTAGTGTGGATGACTCGGAAGACGAAAATAACCCGATCATAGGCTTTCACCCCAAGCATAATTTGCGTGGGGTGGATGTTGTGGTTGATATTGGACAGACCCTTGAGCAAATTGGAGACGTTCCTGACGAAGAACATACTGGAGTGGGTGTTGGTAAGTACAATTTATATTTTATAATTGCTTGAAAATGTGATTGCAAGCATTTTATCACCTTACGAGCGGCTGGTGGAGTATATTTCACTGTGCCGCCCAGCGGTTTTTTTTTTTTACCCTAAATGGGGTTGTTCCGTGCTCTTTTTCATGCATAAACAAGACCCAGAGCGTAATACAAGTATGTATCCTGAAAGTGCGTAAATTGAGCTTTCCAATGACACCCGAACCATCCTTTTACGATCACTGGTTGTCTTTCAACGATCGTAAAACACGAGTGAAAAAACCCTAAAATACGGTAATTTCCTTATATAATTCCCTGTGTGGCGAGCGGTCTTGAGGTAATTTATGCTCCTAATCACCGCTCCGCTCTCTCAGAGCACATTACGTCCTCAAAATTGCACTCTACAAGAAATTTCCTTTGCATTTTATAGTGTATTATTTGTAGGCCGTTCGGTAAATTTCTTACGGTAATACAAACAACGAAAGATTGAATATTTGTGCTTGGCATTATATGATTGTGGGGAACAGATGTAGGCCTACCGTATATATTATGTTTTCATATATATGATACATGTGTAACATTTTTATATTATCACGACTCTCTCTCTCTCTCTCTCTCTCTGTCTCACTCTCTTTGTTTGTACTCCTTTGTACTCTCTTTGTCTGATGTAGGCCAGGGCACGCCCCTAACTAATCTCTTCCCTCTCAGGGGAAATCACACCTAGCAGATGTTTTTGACTTCCCCTCTCTCTCTGTCATTCTCTTCCTCTCTGGGTCTACATTATAGGTTTGACTCCTGTAAGGAGATAAAGAAAACCTAATATTTAGTAGTGGCCCCGTAATCATTGACGAACATGCCTATTACATAAGGCATCCTCTTCAAACACTAATCCGCCGTAGTTTGAATCTACCGCGCAGAGCATTTAAAAACTGAGGAGCCTTCATCATGAGCGCACGCGACCTCACTCATGGCTTCAGTCATTATGAATTGGGTTCTCACTACGAAAAAACTTCGTAAAAAATAAAAACAAAAAGAAAATAAGAATAACTATCCAATAAGCTTTCCATCATATCGTGGATGTACTTGTGTGGATTTCTGACCAGACGCTGAATCAGGCGTCATTCCTCCTTCACTGACATATCAAGTAAACCAAAATCCTTAATACATCAACGAATGGGAAGGGGACGGTCGGGAGGGCCCCAGTCGTCAATGATTACGGGGCCACTACTAAATATTAGGTTTTCTTTATCTCCTTACAGGAGTCAAACCTATAATTTATTAGTGGCCCCTCCATCATTGACGAACATGCCTGATATCTAAGACTGGAGGGGGACATTCGTAATCATATCATAACTCTAGAAAAGCAGATAATAAAAACAACCACATGGTATTCTTACTTTTTGAAAAATGTATTTAATACGGCGTAGGCCGGAAATATACAAGAAAAAGGGGGTTCAGGCAGGTGCGTGCTTCAAAGAAGCCTGCCCGACAAAAATGGGTAACCCTGAAGATTCTGAACACAGATCTGTAGTTACAAAAGGCACCCCACTCAACGAGTGGTGACAAAAATAATAAGTTATAAGTTTATATGTGCACATCATAAACCCCAAAATACATGTGGAGATCAATTGCTAATGAACTCCATTGAACTAATATTACATTGCTTACGCAGCTAAAACTACTATAACAACACCGTTGTTTTGTACTAAACTTTGTACTAGCACAAATTCTCGTAGAGAAATTTTCATATCACATTTTAACCTTAAATTGTATCACAGCTCTCATACTCCGGCGGGGTCTAGGGTGTCCTATGTCAACTGACTGCACCCCCCCCCCCCCCCCTTCCGTGAAAATAAACATAAGTGACTGCAGGGCCACCTAGACCCTCTGCCTTAAAGCTATACATGGTAAGGAAGGTTTGTCTAGAGCAACTGACAAGTATCTAGAGAGAAACGTATGATTAGACGCCCACAACTGTGTGGACGCAATATCTTCAACTGAAAAGTTTTTCAGGAAACGTAAAGAGGCCGCCCACTTGCGTAAATCGTGGGCCCTACCCACAACGCCGGGATTACTCTCTTTAATGACTTCTACCAGAAGAGAGGCTAATCGCCGTTTAAGTAAGCGTTTACCCGTACTCGCTACCCATAAAGCACCTTGGGGGTTATGAGGAGCTATTCTCAAATATTTGGTTAGAGCTTGCACTGGACATAAATTATGATGCACCTTTCCCCTTTTTAACGCCGGCACCGTGAACTCAGAAAACACGTGTGCACTATGCTCATTCTTGGCTACAAACGCCGGGGAGGGTGCAATGGAAATTGAATCATTAAGTCTACCAAACCTAAGACAATTAGGTGTGTTGCTCATCGCCGCCAGCTCAGACACTCTGTTTCCGGTGGCCAAAGCCAAAAGGAAAACTGCCTTCTTTAAGATTAAAGCAAAGTCTGCCGTATTTTGATACAGACGAGAATGAAGTAAAGACAAAGCTTTGTCCAGAGACCAAGTAGGCATGAGCTGACGGGGAGGTGGGCGGAGTTTAAAACACGCTCTCATAAATCCTGTTTCCTCCGCCACCGGTATGGATAGACCTGTAAGGTCGAAAAAGGGCACTCTAATCGCAGTTAAGTGATTCTTCAAAGTAACCACAGATAAACGTTTCTGCTCAAACAGATAGTTCAAGTAATTAAAAACCAATGCCACTGAGGGTACAGTTTGTTCCGTTCTAACAATCCAAGAAGTAAAAGCTTTCCAATGAGATTGATATTGTCGCTTAGTAGACTGAGTATATTGATTGAGCAATTTATTGGTCACATCCCTACCGTATGGTGCTAGCCACTTGGCCTCCTGAATGTCCATAATGCAAAAGTCAGCGAGGTCTCTAGGTTGCCAATCGTGTCTAAGTGGAAGTACCCGACCGGGAGCGATACCGGGTCCGGGCACCACATTATTAATTGCTGGTACCACACCTGCGCCGGCCACAGGGGCGCGATTAGCGAGACTAAGCCTCGATAAACTCGTAGTTTGTTCACTACGTGGCACATTAGTGACGCATCTGGCGGCGGAAACAGATAGATGGAGCTCCATCTGTTCCAGTCTGTCACTAGGGCGTCTGGCCCCCCTGCCGGCGTTATCGCCCGGCGGGTGAGGTATAGAGGGAGCTTGTGAGTCTCCTCGGACGCAAAAAGATCCACTTGTGGATGGGAGAGCTCCGCAATCATTAGGTCGAAAATGGGTTGCTTGAGCTCCCATTCTACTGTCGTGCTCTGTCTCCGGGACAGAGCGTCTGCCCAGACGTTCGCTACGCCTGGGAGATAAGATGCGTGAAGATAAATATCTAGACCGGTGGCTAGAACAAAAATCTCTTCCGACACGAGTAGCAACTTCCTTGACCTCGTTGACCCTTGTTTCTGAATACAGTGAACTGCATTCAGATTGTCCATTCTGAAGGCCACCGACTTGCCCCGTAACGCCGGGCCGTGAGCCTGAAGGAAATACAAGGGGACTAGTAACTCTTTGACATTTATGTGAGAGATTTCTAAGTGGGACCAAAGTCCCTGACCCTGGTGCCCCTGATATGACTGAAATCCCCACCCTATGGTGCCTGACGCATCCGTGTCTACCCATACCGTTGGAGGAGGAGAGGTCCATGACATGATTGAGTGCAATGTTTCCCTCTTCGCCCAGACCGCTAGTAAGGTGTGGATTAATTTTGGTATGGGCCATAATTTTCCCGCCGGTAAGAGTGGGAAATATTTGTTGCCTTCCAATATTAATCGTTTTACTTTCAACCGGCCCAACTTGACAGTTAGCTGAATCCAGTTGAGAGAGCCGACCAGAGACTCCCAGACTCTTCGTGTCGTAGTCAGACTGTGAAGAAACCTGAACAGTTTCCTGCGAAACCTGTTGCGATTGTCCACACTCTGACTCAGAGTGAGAGCGGCGGTGTCCCAGACCCGCCCTATCCACTGAATTACTCTTGAGGGAACAAGGTTTGACTTTACCAGATTTACCTTGAAGCCTAGAGTTTTGACATGTTTTAAAATGATATTGACATGTTTTATGCATAATTGTTGTGTCTCTGCCACCACCAGCCAGTCGTCTAGATACCACAACACTCTGATTCCCTGTTTTAACAACGGCATCAGGGCTTGCCGGACTAGTTTCGTGAATAATCGAGGTGCTAGGTTCAAACCGAACGGCATCCTCTGAAAAACAAAATTTTGGTGCCTGATCCTCAAGGCCAGAAACCTTTGAAATCTTTTGTTGACCGACACGTGCCAATAGGCGTCTGTCAGGTCTAGGGAACACATCCAGCCTCCCGGCGGAAGTGTTAGCCTGATTTGATGAACTGTTAACATTCTGAAAGACTCGTTGTAAATGTGAAGATTCAGATAAGACAGGTCTACGACCGGCCTCATCTGAACACTGTCCCGTTTGGGAACCAAAAACAGTTTTTGACGTGAATACAGGGTAATCTGGAGGGACCGGGATGATGACATTCTTGGCAATCATCTCCTGGACCAGCGACTCCACCTCTAATGAAACACAATTTGCCGTTGTCGGCTGACGTAAGCGAGGTCGCCGGAGCCACTGCCAAGTGATGCCTTTGCGTGCCACCATCCGTGCCCAGGTTTTTAACGGCCATGCTTGGTGACACGTTCGGAACGACCCAGTTAGCAGACAAGGGTTCGCCGGCTGTACTTCCCTCGGTTCCTCCGGCTCTAAGACAGGCACTGGGAGTGAGAAAGACTTTAGTTTTTTTATGGTGGGTTTGGTGGTGTTGGACGCTTCGCCGGCTGGCTGGTGTGGGCCGAAGACTGGCCCTGCCCCGGCTTATACTGGCCGCGTCCCCTCTGTCCTGAAAACCCTCTCTGTCTATGCCTGAACTGACCCAGGGGGGATTGGGAGGACTTAGGCGGAAGAAACGGCTTAGAACCCCCTGGCTGAGCTTTAGTAGGAGGCTTAGGTTTGGGGAAGTTAAATGCAGGTTTCTTAGCCTGTGCGGGACTGTGCTTCACGGCCTGTGCCATGTTAAACACTGTTCGCCATACATCAGGGGACATTAAAGAAGGAGTAAGTACTGGGGACATTACCACCTGGTTAGCAATGCGATCAGGCAGCTTGCGAACTAATGACATCCTAAGATCCTGTCGTGCTCGCACCGCCTCAAGTAAGGCTGTGCGTATGTCACCTAAGGATTGAATCGACGACTGAAGAATCAGACGCCGGGATAACTCAACTGATCTTCGAGCATCCGCGTCTGCGATTGCCTGAGTAGACCTGAGTAAAGACTTAGCCACCTGTTGAGAAACTATGTACTGTGAAAACAGGCGGAAAGCTTTTCCCCTTAGCCTAAATTCTCTGTCTAGGTGAGAAGGGGTAGGGGTAGTGAATGGTTCCTTTAGTTCACAAAGATTAATCTTAGGGGCAGCTAGAAAAGAAAATAAAGCTGACGGAACTCCGCCGGCAGAACCTACCGGCATGGAGAACCATGAATGTGTATCCTGAGGGATCTGGTGGGAAGATTTAGAAGTGAAAGTGGTTGCAAAGTTTTGAGCCTCTACCTCCCAATCCACCCAAGGTCCTGGTCCCAACTGTCCCACCTTCAACACTGGATTAGCTGTCTCGTCTGTGACGGTCTGTAAATCTAGTTCAGGAGTAAGAGCCGACAGAGCCTTAATATCATTAAACCCATCCAGCTTAGACCAGTCTGAAAAAAGTTTTGAAGCTGAGGCAGGGGGTAAAGCAGGCTTAGATGCATAAACAAAATAATCCTGATGATAATAACTAGGTATAGCCTTGATATTTACGTCCAAAACATTACCCAAGGCATCCAATGCCCTTAATTTCTTTGACTTATTTCCCTGGATAAACCACTCACGTGGTACCGGGAGTTCCCCTGACAAGGTAGGCTGGGCAAGCTCTGGCTTAGAGGGGTTCAAAGGGACCCATGACTCGTCTGGCCCATAAAGCAGGGGCATAGCTACCTTTCTAAGAGGCGCTTTGTCTAGAGGGGGTGGATTAACATCCGTAATGACCCTGACATTTGACGTAGTGAATGCCGCCGTAGCTGGCTTAGAGCTCCCTGCCGGTGACAGAGTAGGAGGGTTAGGAATCTTAGATAAATCGATTGACGTTATCAGAGGCCGTACCGCAGAACTTGTCGAGGGAGCCCCCAAGTCCATTGTGGGGTTTTCTCGTTGTTGATTAAAGAATTTAGATAGAGCATGAGTAAGTAACCCATCAATTTCTTGTGCTGTAACAAACTGGTTAGATGCAGAACTTTCAGGTGAATCAGTATTATCATGGGCGGCGTCCAGGCCTGAGCCTGACCCTTGTCCATCCCTATCTGAAATTATTGACACTTCATCTTGTTCCTCCCGATCCTCCTGAGAAGACCCCGCCGAGGCAGGGGCACCTTGTTTCCAAGATAAGTCAGGGATAGAGGATGGGGTCGCCGCATCCCTGTGGACATCGGCTACTGTGTGACTCGTATGAGTCGGACGTGGATGGTCAGACCCTGGCTGAGCAAACCGCCAAACACCGAGGCTCTGGCCTACGCTCTCTTGAGAGTCTGAAACATTCTCAATTATTGAATTTCCTGAACTTTCCGTTTCTAGGGTTAAAATATCAATAGGTAAATCTTGTTTAGGGACAGGCGCTTCACCTATACTCTGAGGCTGTAACAGAAACATTTTCAGGTGTAGAGGTACGATGAGATGCACTAGACTTAGTAGAATGTCGAGAGGACTTCTTATGGGAATCCTTTTTGGAGGATTTGTGGCTACGGTGTGACCGCGAACTAGACCTAGGTTTGGAAGAATCACCACCATGACCACTGGGGGAAGCTTCAGTCTTACACTTCTTACTAGCCGGGGAAGAGGCCCGACTTGAAGACTGCTGTCTGAGAGGTGACCTTGACCTCGATCTCGCCTGCGACGAGGAGGTGGCTGCCGGGGGAGTAGGCTCTCTCGGGCGTTTAGACGTATCCACAGACGATACAGAACCCTGGCTAGTCTCTGTCGGCTTAAAACCCGTTACTCTAGAGGTACGTTTAGGGGGAGGCTGCTCTGACAGCAACTTATCCCAAAGTGGGACGTTGTCACATTGAAGTGACTTATGTGCGACAATGGTAGTGTAGGCCGACATTTGTTGTCTGACCTCTCTCAACGCTACCGCCGCGGTCTTGTCATTGTCACACAGGACTTTATTGGCTAATTGGGAGCAAAAGGAACAATTAAGTGTAACCCAGAGACCCCTTGAACGGTCTAGACATCTAACACACCTTATGCAAAGGGTATGCGCAAAAATTGGGATACCCGCGCAAGTAGGGGTAATGCACAGGGCAAAAACTGGGGCCACAGTAGCCATGACAGAGACTGGTGTGAGGAAACTACCGCCGGGTCTGTATTGGTCCGCCGGAGCTCAGCTCTGGAAAAATAAAGAAAAATTTCCAGGAATTAATGCTCATAAGGTTAACCCAAGTGTTCGCATACAAGTGTTAATAACCCGCCGGGTAACGGGATGCAAAGACACAGCTAACACATCTCGCTACGCGGCTGGGTGTAAAGAGGCTAAACAAATCTTTTTAGCTAAAGAACATGAAGAATACCCTCTGATATAATGGTCCAGTATGGCACTTATAGTCTGTAGGAGGTGGTGACTGTCTCAAGATTCAATTTTGTAACAAAGCCCCCCTCATAAAGACGCCGGCCCTTGAAATATTTTAGTAGAATAGCCCAGGGCAGGAATATACGAGATCTGATTTTTTAACGAATTGTCCCAAACGATTGTCGTAAAAATAGAAGGCGGCGATACTGAAAGTATCACCCAATTAAGGTTAATCGAAAATGAATTTGTTTATAAATTCCTTAGTTCCTCCACTTAGGGGCACCCGCCGGGTGTGGGAATCGATTTGGTTAAACCTCACTGAACCTTCAATTGCCGTCAGAGTAAAGGCAGCGATACACAGAGTATCACTCAAATGGATTGGTTAACTATATGCGGCCTAAGTCGTTTATCCCACCCTGCTCAGGTGCACCCGCCGGGTGAGAAGTCTAAAAGTTAACCCCACAAGTTCCTGACCCAACTTCTTTGTAAAAGATCGCCGGGGAGGAACGCCTAAACAACAGCTAGGTTTTCCATGTGGTCGTCGTAAACCAGGTAGAAAAACCTATAAAAACGAGTGTTCTCAAGAACGTCGTTTCTTTATATATATCTATATACAGTAAACTTCCGTTAATCCGAAGGGCAGCGGACCGGCCCTCGTTCGGATTAGTGGATTTTTCGGATTATCGGACTTTACCCCTATGAACCTGTGTATAACGAAAACATTGAGACATTAGGCCACCCAAATGACACAATGGTGCACACACACATATCATATGTTCATGAAATCACTTCAAAAGTTTACCATTGTCATTGTAGCCTATTACCTACTTCAAAACATTCAGATTAATGGTCAAAGGAATCTGCTGATATAAAAGTCTTCTTCTTCTTCCGTCTACTAGCGAGTTTGTCTTGCTCTTGAAGATCAGATGTGGTTCGGGAAGTAATGCCTTAACAACGGCACTTCCCTGAGAGGTTCTTGTAATTTTCCTTTTGTGATTTTCCTTTGTGACGTGCTCTGTTATTATATTGTATTGAAAGCACCCTTGTCTTGTTGTCTTGAAAGCACCCTTGGGACGCTCCGATCACTGAACTATAAATAGTAGCGTATCGGAATGTCCAAAGGTGCGTTTTCAAGCTCAAGACTAATACGTCCAAAGGTGCGTTTTCAAGCTCAAGACTGAATGCGCTTCCAGAAAATGCGGTGCAAGACAGTAGCGCATCGGAGCGTCCCAAGGATGCGTTCAAGAGCAAAACAAACTCTCTAGCAGACGATGTGGAAGAAGAAGAAGGTGTTTACGTTTATATCAGTAGCTTCCTTTGACCATTAATCTGAATGTTTTGAAGTAGGTAATAGGCTACAATGACAATGGTAAACTTTTAAAGTGAATTCATGAACATATGATATGTGTGTGCTCCATTATGTGTCATTTGAGTGGCCTAATGCCTCAAAAAGGGGACTTTGGGACTTCTTGAAATTCGGACCATCGGGTGAATTCGGATTTGGCCTCAAATTGAAAAATTCGGACTATTGGGAGATTCGAATCATCGGTCGTCGGATTAACGGACTTTTACTGTATATATGTAAGGATGGGTACAGCCATCCCGCCGGGAATTTAAAGGAGGCCTGAAACCAGGCACCCACAGAGACTCAGTCCTGGAGAGCCACAGACACCTCCCCACGCCGGGGAACCAGCCAGAGTTAAAAACCACGTGTGGCCCAACACTGCTCATCGGTCAGGATTTTTCATGGTGAAACCGAGAAAAAACCCGCCGGAAGGCAAACCCCACCCTGAACAGACACCATCTGAACAAAACGACACGAGGAGAGACACGCACGACTAACCAAGGTCACAACATAATCTGTGGAATTAGCCAATACACAACTAAACCAGGAAACAATTATAGTCCGAGGAATTAGCCAATACACAACTAAAACCCGGATACACATGACACAGTAGGGCATATTTATAAAATAAATAATAACACTAGACATGTGGCAAAGCTACGAGCGGCTGGCTAGGCCTAGGTAGACGGCATGAAAATAGTTGAAATATAAACACACATTGGAATATCACAACAGGAACCACTGCCAACACACCACCGAAGCGATAACTTCCCACCCCGGGAAGCCTGACACGGACCCAGAAAAAACTTCACTAAGTGAAGAAAAATACGCTGGGAACGTCAGCAAACACACAGCTTACCTCATCAGAAGGATAAAAGGCAGCAATAATTAACGCGTAATGAAAGCCGCCTGCATCACCAACTAACACAACTGTGAAAAGTTCACGTGTCCACAACAGGACCACGAGGGTACATCCGAAATAGATGCCCCATACACACGACCCAAAATACACTGCACTGCGGGCAACCAGCCCAGGACACTCCTGCTACGCCTATCCTAACCTTACTCGATACATCCTAGAGTAAACAAATGAGAAAAAACTCACTAGGGACGCAACGAATGCGGAACCAGCGGAGCCTGAAAGGTACGTCCGGGCAGGCTGAGCGCAGAGCAAAGAAGGAGGAATGACGCCTGATTCAGCGTCTGGTCAGAAATCCACACAAGTACATCCACGATATGATGGAAAGCTTATTGGATAGTTATTCTTATTTTCTTTTTGTTTTTATTTTTTACAAAGTTTTTTCGTAGTGAGAACCCAATTCATAATGACTGAAGCCATGAGTGAGGTCGCGTGCGCTCATGATGAAGGCTCCTCAGTTTTTAAATGCTCTGCGCGGAAGATTCAAACTACGGCGGATTAGTGTTTGAAGAGGATGCCTTATGTAATAGGCATGTTCGTCAATGATGGAGGGGCCACTAATAAATATACTGCATTTGACATTGAAATTGCTTGAGAGTTTGATTGCAAGCATTTTATAGCGTATTATTTGCAGGCGTTCGGTAAATTTCTCACGATAACCAGGGTGTATGGTACATTTCTCACGATAATACAAGCAACAACGAAGCTTGGCGAAGATTGTGGTCTACAATATACCTTTTTATAATTGCATGTGACCTTGTAATTGCTTGAAAGTTTGATTGCAAGCATTTTATAGCGTATTATTTTCAGGCGTTCAATAAATTTGATAAATATATCAAAATAAGTCCTGTGGGACTATGAAATAGCTATTATTGGACAAGGACAATATTTTGTTCATCCCTCCACTGGAACATCAACAACAATGTCAACAACGTATCACCGTCGGCAATCGTAAGATTCAGAGTCGTAAAGATTCCAGGACGAGCTCAATAGAAAATGAATGAATGAAATGAATGAGTGTGCAGTACTGCCAATACGTATAGCGACTTCCGCTAGATCTAGAGACCTTTACTTAGATCTAACAGCAATGACTTACACTAGCGGTTTTGTTTTGAAATTTCAGAACAATTTCGAAGTGATATTATATGGATTTTGCCAATTCATATTTCTAGTGGTATTTATCATGTCTTACATCTAACAATATATGCTAGCGGATTTAACTTCAATTGGTAACCCTCCCGCTCGAGTCGGTTCCAAGAAAATCGATAATGGTGGCACTTTAGTAAACAGGTGATAAACAAAAACGCATGCGGATCGGTTTGGTGTATCGGTATTATGGTAAGTTGGCTACCTACTATTGTTTATACGATATAGTAAGTAATGATAAGTAATTAGTATATATTATATATAAAACAAAACAAAAAATCCTGCAAAGCAAGCGAAACAGAGAGAGTGAGAGAGAGAGAATGCAGAAATTTAACTGAAGAAAGAGTGAAAAAGATATAATACAGAAATATTACAAGCAAATAAATGAAATAGAGGGATTAGTTAGAGAAAATAATAATGAGAAATACATAATACGGATGAGGAAGAGGGGAAGCGAGCGAGCCAGAGAGAGAGAGAGATACAGGAGTGAGAGAGATTAGAGAAAATAGAGAGATTGCAAGCATTTTATAGCGTATTATTTGCAGGCGTTCAGTACATTTCTTACGGTAATACAAACAATGAAAGATTGAATATTTGTGCTTGGCATTATATGATTGCGGGGAACAGATGTAGGCCTACCGTATATATTATTTTTTCATATATATGTGATACATATGTAACATTGTTATATTATCACGACACTCTCTCTCTCTCTCTCTCTCTCTCTGGGTCTACCTATAGCCTACATTTATAATTGCATGTGACCTTGAAATTGCTTGAGAGTTTGATTGCAAGCATTTTATAGCGTATTATTTGCAGGCGTTCAGTAAATTTCTTACGGTAATACAAACAACCAAACAACGAAAGATTGAATATTTGTGCTGCACATCCCTCATACGAAATACCATTCCCACCGTATAGAGAGAATACAGAAACTGAACTGAAGAAAGAGTGAAAAAGATATAATAATACAGAAATATTACATGCAAATAAATGAAATAGAGGGATTAGTTAGAGAAAATAATAATGAGAAATACATTATACGGATGAGGAAGAGAGAAAGGGAGCACAAGAGAGGGAAAACGAGCGAGCCAGAGAGACAGACCGACAGGAGGAGTGAGAGATATTAGAGAAAATAATAATGAGAATTACATATACGGATGAGGAAGAGAGAGAGACAGAGCGCGCGAGAGAGGGAAAGCGAGCGAGCCAGAGAGAGAGAGAGAGAGAGAGAGAGAGAGAGAGAGAGAGAGAGACAGACAGACAGACAGGAGTGAGAGAGAGAGAAAGAAAGAGAAAGAGAGAATACAGAAATAAGGAGAAATAAGAGAAAAATAAGACCGATTACTGAAGGAATAGTAGACGCGCGAGAGGCCGAAGTCAGGCCAAAGCGAACGCAACCGAACGCGCCCGGGAAATAGACCAAAAAGTACCTCCTCTTCCCACCCTCCACACTCATTCATAACATCCATTCATAGACTTATATGGGGAGACGAAGAGTTGCTCTTTCCAAAAATGATAGTTTCGTTCGCATTGGAGCCATAGTAACGGCGCTAGGGCGAGTGAAATTGAGCGAATATTTCGGGATTATGCCCGCTGAGCGGTACAGTGTAAAATACCTTACCACCCGCTAAATAAGGGTTAAACAGACAACTCACTCACACTATGAGAGAGGTAACAGACTCTATTCAGGATACAAACTCTAGGGCAGCTTTATTACACATCAGGAGAGCCTCTCTAATTACCCCCTGGCTTTTTAAACACCCTGAAGTTTGTTTCCATTTGACTGACCAAGTAGAGGCTGTGACTCCAGTCCAACGCCGTACCTTAGCATTACAACTCTTGATAGTCATGTTCCAGCTGCCTTCATCTACACTGATGGTTCGAAGGTTCCGGATGCCGTAGGTAGTGCAGCGGTTTCTGACCATGGTATCCATCAAAGCTCCCTACATCCTTGTTCCACCGTTTTCACTGCAGAGTTGTGGGCTATTCATGGTGCCCTGACCCTCATCTCTGCACTTCCAAACAATCCTCCTCACGTAGTTATCTGCAGTGACTCAAAAAGTGTGTTGCAAGCATTAGGAGAGTACAGCCCACGTGACCCATTGATCATCGATGTTATCCTGAAAATCCACGGATTAAAATGCAGCTCTCGATCCATCACCCTCTGTTGGATCCCCGCCCATGTAGGCATTGCGGGTAACGAACGTGCTGACGCCCTTGCTAAACAGGCCTGTCTAGGTGCTCCGGCATCCACTGTCCTCAGATCGGATGACCTAATTCCTGTAGTTCGACGGCATATTCATGATAAGTGGCGCTCAGAATGGAGGGATCAACCTTTGGGAGGTCACCTTCGTTCCATGAAAGACGACTATCACATGTGGCCCTCTTCACTCAGCCCTGTCGCGCTGACCAAACCCTCTTAACTCGATTGCGCATAGGACACACGAGACTCACTCATGGATATCTAATGACCACTCCCCGTAGTCCTCCGCCAGAATGTCACCATTGTCGCACAGTTCTTACTATCCCTCACATTTTATGCGTTTGTCCCATGTACGGCCCTGAAAGACGTCGCTTCTTGCGACACACCTCTTTAAAAGACATCCTTTCTGACTCAGATTCATTCTCGTTCATAGTCATCCGCCATTTCTTAGCAGCTCTTAATCTCTACGATGAAATCTGACCAGTGACCTATATGACTTGACTTACTATCCCCCGCCGACCACTAGCCTTATGAGGGCCTCGGCCCAGAGGGCTAGTTTAAATTAAACACGTCTTCAACAACAACAACAGGAGAGCCTCTCTTAGCAACTCTCTCATGACAGAGGGAGACGTCAGGACAGCCATTTTCGAAGCGGCCAAAAAACTGTCAAGATATCCCCATTTTTCTCTCTAGGAACCTGCCCAAAGATATCAAAACAAGAATCTTGCTCTCTCCCCTATACTCAAACAGATTAATACCAACCTCTACTTGGTCTGAAGTATCTACACTACTCTTACAACCCTCTGTCAATACCTATCGAGCTAACTTTCTCAAACTCAGGTCACAACGACTCCCCAGGGGCTAAAGTAGTCGAGGCAGACGAGGTCTTTCTTACACAGTACCTACACATTCCAGAGGGTCTTTTCAGTCGCCCTTTCGCGGCCAACATACCTACCGAGGCAGGTTCAATTCCACGTCTCAACGAAGTGGGAGGCCTAGCCAAACCAGATTTACCAATAGGCAGAATTTCTCGCCTAGACAGTCACAGAACCACTCTGGAGAACAAACATCTTTTAGATCTCAACAACCAGCTCATGCCTCTTTTGCAAGTAACCAACAAGAGAACAGGCAACAAAACAGACAGAACCAGACACAACAACACAAACAACAACAGGCCAACTATCCAAAAACCTTCTCAAGTTCAAAAACTAGATTCGTTCAACCTAGCCTTGCATCATATAATATCCCAAGGCACAACCGGCTCCTTTCAAACCAATCACACAGCATGGCCAAAAGCATCTTGGGCCAGACGGCTGATAAAGAAGGGTCTGTTTTGGAAATGGAAGAAACGACCTTTCCTTCGCCCATGCTCAAACACAGGAATAGGCTGATATATATCTATGTTTGCTGATGATGCAAAATTAATGAAGAATATTACAAGTAGGAGTAGTTGTGAAGAATTACAGAGAGACCTAGATAAATATATGAGTGGAGTCAAACTTGGAAAATGGAATTCAACACGAGTAAGTGTCAGGTTCTTGAGATGGGAAAAAGTAAATATAGACCTTCTTGGGAATATAAAATAGGAGATAAAATAAATAGTAAAGCTGGGAAAGCAAAAGACCTAGGGGTAGTTATGGCAGACAGCTTGTCACCTGAACAGCATATAAATAAAATAACTGGTGAAACCTATGCAGTGTTGACTAACATGAGAATAGCTCTGAATTATTTAGATGAAGAGATGTTAGCAAAAATAATAGGGACAATAATACGACCAAGACTGGAGTATGCAGCAGTGGTGTGGTCTCCACACCTTATAAAACATAATAAAAAACTGGAAAGAGTTCAGAGTTGCCACTAAGATGATAGCTAGCCTTAGAGACCTGCCATATGAGGAGAGATTGCAGAGGCTAAAGCTGCCAATGCTGAGGGAGAGGAGAGAGAGAGAGGTGACATGATCATGATGTTTAAGTGTGTGAAAGGTTTTGAGAAGATCGACAAGGGAGATTTTGTGGTGGGACGAGGGAAGAACCAGGGGTCATGAATGTAAGTTGAGGAAAGTTGTATTTAAGTCTGATGTAAGAAAGTTCAGCTTCCCGTATAGAAGCATTGAATGTTGGAATAAGTTGGATGGGGAGGTGGTGGGAGCAAAAAATATCCAAACTTTTAAAGCAAAATTGGATAAATGTAGAGAGAGACAGGACAACACGAGCTTAGGCTCAAATCCTGTATACTATAATTAGGTGAGTACAATTAGGTGAGTACACTGTCAGTTCCGGTCAATGTGCAGTCACTTATTCAAGAGATGCTCCAACTAGGAATCCTCAGAACCATCCCAATAACTTCGAAAGTCTTTCTGTCTCGCTTATTCCTTGTTCCAAAACGAGACAGCCCAAAGTTCAGACCAGTCATCGATTTATCAATTCTAAACAAATTTATTGTCAATCATCCCTTCAAAATGTTAACAATCCAACAAATTTGATTAACACTTCAACCCCTTTAACCCGGGAGCTGCGGGGAGACTCTTAAGAGTTCCCCCGGCGCACTGCGGGGAGACTCTTAAGAGTCAGAGAAAAAAAAATCAACTTTTGACATCGAAAAAAAAATATTTTGTTATTTTTTTTTGTTTTTTTTTTTTTTTTTTTTTTTTTGGCCCCTGGGCCATGCAAAATCTCAGTCCTCTACCTCCCCTCCTTCCCCACTTTCCTCCTCTCCTTCAGTTATCACCTATTTTCCCTGTTATTCCCTTATTCTGAGGTATATTTTCGTGCTAACATTAGAAATCCGATTGGAGGGTGTGGTCATCACTGATAGCAAGCGAGTGCAAGAGAGAGAGAGAGAGTATCGATCGACTGTGTCTCAGTGGCCTTGGGGGAAATTGGCGGGAAAGCAGATTGCCTCACCCATACATTATACAACTCGCGGGCTATATCTCCGATTTTGACCATCCAAACGCTGTTTTCACTCGTTTTATTGTTGTTCAGGTTAATACCTTTATAATCAACCCATAATAGGCGCATATGGATAAGTATTAATGCTATTAATGGCACAATGAATATTTTAGTGACGGAAACACCTCAAATACGTCAGCACAGGGGGACGTTTCCAATTACCCCCATGCGCACTTCAGAGGTTAATTGGTGATGGGCTGGTCTACCAGAATGAGAGTTGAGCATTCTCTGCCATACCCATAGCTTACTCTGACTGTTCCTTTTACTTATATATTTTCTAGATCTCGAGTGACGGCGTCTTTTCCGTGGATTGACCTCCCTACTGCCAACCCTGGCAGATTGGGAGCCAAAGCGTCACATTTTTCCTTTGCCCCTCAACTTTCCCTTTATAATTGCTGAGGGGCACAGGGCCTTGGGTGGGGCTTTTGTTTCCCGGGCGTTTCCGCACCCTCCTCAGCTCCCCGCCTTTGAGTGGCTTCGGTCACCTGGGCATTATTAGTGGTAAGCTGGGAGGGTTCTGTGGGGGCGCTCGGTTATGGCCTTGGCCTTGCTCGGGACCTTGGGGCTGCTCGGCCAGACAGCCTGAGGAACAGTAACAACAACAACAACAACACTTCAACCCCGAGTCTGGCTAATGACACTGGATCTGAAAGATGCCTACTGGCATGTTCCCATAGCCAACAGATACCAGAAATATCTAGCAATACCTTACTTAAACACAGCGGTAGTATTCCGCGGACTCCCATTTGGCCTCAACATAGCTCCCAGAATTTTTACAAAACTAGTCAAACAAGCCCTATTACCATTAAGACAACAAGGGATCAACATCTTGTTCTATCTAGACGACTGGGTAATCACAGGAAATTCTCCCCAACAGTGCCAGGATCACACATTACTAGTCATTCAACATGTCACCAATTTAGGCTTCCATGTAAACCTCGAAAAATCAAACTTAGTACCGACACAAAGAGCAGCCTGGATAGGCCTCCTTTGGGACACTCAATCTCTCACCCTGCAACAAACGACATCAAATGCCAGACGGTTACAAGTAAAGTTATTCAGAACACTTCATGCAAAGACGATTACCAGACGTCTGTGGGAATCGTTAATAGGGTCGATAAATTGGGTTCAACTAGCAGTCCCATTAGGCAGACTTCGACTGAAATGCTTGATCTGGCTAGGCAACAAGACTTTTCCAGTAACTCAACCTCATACTCTCATAACAATTCCTCAACAAATTCTCAAAACTACTAAGCTTTTGGATCAAACCAGAGACACTTTCTTCAACAGCCCACTGGTCAGATCCCCCTCCGTCTCTATGGGTAGACACGGATGCAGCAGGAGCCCTAGGTTGGGGCTACCAGTCATCCGAGGGTCACCAGAACCAAGGTCGCTGGACTTCCCTCAATCTCTATCACATAAATGCCAAGGAGCTAGTTGTTCCTCTATTCTTCCTCAAAGACCATGCACATACACTTCAACACAGAGCAATAGCATTTCGCATGGACAACACATCAGCCGTGTCTTGCATCAACAAACAAGGTTCCACGAAATCTCACACGCTTCTAAGGCTATCAGAGAAGATATTTTTCCTTGCTCTACAACATCAGATCACAGTTCAGGCAGTTTACCTTCCAGGCAAGGCGAATCTGTGGGCAGACGCTTGTCTCGAGGAAAGAGCACACTAGTCGAATGGGCAATAACTCAACAGACCTTCGACAAACTGATAAAACCATTCCACCCACAGATGGACCTATTTGCTTCTCATCAGTCAACAAAACTCCCTCTGTTTCTGACCCGATGGCACAAGACCCAAGCGGGCGGACCAGATGCGTTCTCGGAAGTTTGGAACAAGTGGTCTTCGATTTACCTCTTTCCTCCCCCAGACACAACACTAATGTGCAGAGTTTTGCAACGACTTCATTATTTCAGGGTCAAGTGTGTCTCATAGCACCGGTCAGGCCAACACAAGTGTGGTTCAATCAACTATCTCTATGGTGTCCAAATCCAATACCTCTTCCGATGTCATGTTTCCACTTAAGAGCAGATTGGCAACCTGCAGACTTGTCTAAATTTTGCTTTATGGATATTTTCAAAGCCAAATGGCTAAACTCTTATGAACAAGCCGTTCACGACAAATTAACCAAACAATGTACACCTTCCACAATTAGACAGTATGAGTCACATTGGAAACACTTTACAACGTGGATTGTCGAATCCAACCAACAAAGTGCCTCAGTAAGTTTAATTTTAAAGTACTTAAATTACCTTTTCGAAGACAAACACCTATCAGTCAACACACTTCGCAATCACCTCTCAGCCATTAAAGATCCATTCTATGACCTTACTGGCCTTAGACTTCCACCTAAAGACGAAGCAGGCTTTATTAAAGCTTGTTTTAGATTACGAGCTCCTGCTAGACAGATTCTACCTGAGTGGTCTCTAGACAAAGTGTTAAATCTATTAAGTAGTAGACCTTACACGGTCAACCCCTCTGATGACAAGCTCTTATCTAAATGTGTTTTCTGAATTTCGTTAGCAACAGCACATTAGAGTGTCTGAACTTGCGGCCATGGCTAGATCTGCGAACTGCTTACAATTTAAAGAAGATCTGAGTGCGGTTACACTCGCACCAGCTCCTGATTATATAGCTAAGAATGAAAGAGAAGATCATATGTTCTCACCTTTTGATATAATGGCCCTAAAACAAAAGAATAAACATCACACACACATCACCCAGTGTTGGCTTTGTATAAGTATGTACAACTAACTACACCCTTACACCCTTATCATTTGTGGATCTCTTCACATGATAAATCAAGATTATCTAAACGTCAACTTGCTTCAATTCTAGTGGACGTTATCAAAACAGCCGAACCGTCAGCAGTGGCAAGGGCCCATGATGTGAGAAAGTGGGCCACGACAGTCAGATATTTATTAGTGGCCCCTCCATCATTGACGAACATGCCTATTACATAAGGCATCCTCTTCAAACACTAATCCGCCGTAGTTTGAATCTACCGCGCAGAGCATTTAAAAACTGAGGAGCCTTCATCATGAGCACACGCGACCTCACTCATGGCTTCAGTCATTATGAATTGGGTTCTCACTACGAAAAAACTTCGTAAAAAATAAAAACAAAAAGAAAATAAGAATAACTATCCAATAAGCTTTCCATCATATCGTGGATGTACTTGTGTGGATTTCTGACCAGACGCTGATTCAGGCGTCATTCCTCCTTCTTTGCTCTGCGCTCAGCCTGCCCGGACGTACCTTCCAGGCTCCGCTGGTTCCGCATTCGTTGCGTCCCTAGTGAGTTTTTTCTCATTTGTTTACTCTAGGATGTATCGAGTAAGGTTAGGATAGGCGTAGCAGGAGTGTCCTGGGCTGGTTGCCCGCAGTGCAGTGTATTTTGGGTCGTGTGTATGGGGCATCTATTTCGGATGTACCCTCGTGGTCCTGTTGTGGACACGTGAACTTTTCACAGTTTGTGTTAGTTTGTGATGCAGGCGGCTTTCATTACGCGTTAATTATTGCTGCCTTTTATCCTTCTGATGAGGTAAGCTGTGTGTTTTCTGACGTTCCCAGCGTATTTTTCTTCACTTAGTGAAGTTTTTTCTGGGTCCGTGTCAGGCTTCCCGGGGTGGGAAGTGATCGCTACGGTGGTGTGTTGGCGGTGGTTCCTGTTGTGATATTCCAATGTGTGTTTATATTTCAACTATTTTCATGCCGTCTACCTAGGCCTAGCCAGCCGCTCGTAGCTTTGCCACATGTCTAGTGTTATTATTTATTTTATAAATATGCCCTACTGTGTCATGTGTATCCGGGTTTTAGTTGTGTATTGGCTAATTCCTCGGACTATAATTGTTTCCTGGTGTAGTTGTGTATTGGCTAATTCCACGGATTATGTTGTGACCTTGGTTAGTCGTGCGTGACTCTACTCGTGTCGTATTGTTCAGATGGTGTCTGTTCAGGGTGGGGCTTGCCTTCCGGCGGGTTTTTTCTCGGTTTCACCATGAAACATCCTGACCGATGAGCAGTGTTGGGCCACACGTGGTTTTTAACTCTGGCTGGTTCCCCGGCGTGGGGAGGTGTCTGTGGCTCTCCAGGACTGCGTCTCTGTGGGTGCTGGTTTCAGGCCTCCTTTAATTCCCGGCGGGATGGCTGTACCCATCCTTATATATATATAGATATATATAAAAAACGACGTTCTTGCGAACATTCGTTTTTATAGGTTTTTTCTACCTGGTTTACGACAACCACATGGAAAACCTAGCTGTTGTTTAGGCGTTCCTCCCCGGCGATCTTTTACAAAGAAGTGGGGTCAGGAACTTGTGGGGTTAACTTTTAGACTTCTCACCCGGCGGGTGCACCTGAGCAGGGTGGGATAAACGACTTAGGTCTCATATAGTTAACCAATCCATTTTAGTGATACTCTGTGTATCGCTGCCTTTACTCTTACGGCAATTGAAGGTTCAGTGAGGTTTAACCAAATCGATTCCCACACCCGGCGGGTGCTCCTAAGTGGAGGAACTAAGGAATTTATAACAAATTCAATTTCGATTAACCTTAATTTGGTGATACATTCAGTATCGCCGCCTTCTATTTTTACGACGATCTTTTGGGACAATTCGTTAAAAAATCAGATCTCGTATATTCCTGCCCTGGGCTATTCTACTAAAATATTTCAAGGGCCGGCGTCTTTATGAGGGGGGCTTTGTTACAAAATTGAATCTTGAGACAGTCACCACCTCCTACAGACTATAAGTGCCATACTGGACCATTATATCAGAGGGTATTCTTCATGTTCTTTAGCTAAAAAGATTTGTTTAGCCTCTTTACACCCCGCCGCGTAGCGAGATGTGTTAGCTGTGTCTTTGCATCCCGTTACCCGGCGGGTTATTAACACTTGTATGCGAACACTTGGGTTAACCTTATGAGCATTAATTCCTGGAAATTTTTCTTTATTTTTCCAGAGCTGAGCTCCGGCGGACCAATACAGACCCCGGCGGTAGTTTCCTCACACCAGTCTCTGTCATGGCTACTGTGGCCCCAGTTTTTGCCCTGTGCATTACCCCTACTTGCGCGGGTATCCCAATTTTTGCGCATACCCTTTGCATAAGGTGTGTTAAATGTCTAGACCGTTCAAGGGGTCTCTGGGTTACACTTAATTGTTCCTTTTGCTCCCAATTAGCCAATAAAGTCCTGTGTGACAATGACAAGACCGCGGCGGTAGCGTTGAGAGAGGTCAGACAACAAATGTCGGCCTACACTACCATTGTCGCACATAAGTCACTTCAATGTGACAACGTCCCACTTTGGGATAAGTTGCTGTCAGAGCACCCTCCCCCTAAACGTACCTCTAGAGTAACGGGTTTTAAGCCGACAGAGACTAGCCAGGGTTCTGTATCGTCTGTGGATACGTCTAAACGCCCGAGAGAGCCTACTCCCCCGGCAGCCACCTCCTCGTCGCAGGCGAGATCGAGGTCAAGGTCACCTCTCAGACAGCAGTCTCAAGTCGTGCCTCTTCCCCGGCTAGTAAGAAGAGTAAGACTGAAGCTTCCACCAGTGGTCATGGTGGTGATTCTTCCAAATCTAGGTTAGTTCGCGGTCACACCGTAGCCACAAATCCTCCAAAAAGGATTCCCATAAGAAGTCCTCTCGACATTCTCCTAAGTCTAGTGCATCTCGTCGTACCTCTACACCTGAAAATGTTTCTGTTACAGCCTCAGAGTATAGTGAAGCGCCTGTCCCTAAACAAGATTTACCTATTGATATTTTAACCCTAGAAACGGAAAGTTCAGGAAATTCAATAATTGAGAATGTTTCAGACTCTCAAGAGAGCGTAGGCCAGAGCATCGGTGTTTGGCGGTTTGCTCAACCAGGGTCTGACCATCCACGTCCGACTCATACGAGTCACACAGTGCGATGTGCACAGGGACGCGGCGACCCCATCCTCTATCCCTGACTTATCTTGGAAACAAGTTGCCCCTGCCTCGGCGGGGTCTTCTCAGGAGGATCGGGAGGAACAAGATGAAGTGTCAATAATTTCAGATAGGGATGGACAAGGGTCAGGCTCAGGCCTGGACGCCGCCCATGATAATACTGATTCACCTGAAAGTTCTGCATCTAACCAGTTTGTTACAGCACAAGAAATTGATGGGTTACTTACTCATGCTCTATCTAAATTCTTTAGTCAACAACGAGAAAACCCCACAATGGACTTGGGGGCTCCCTTGACAAGTTCTGCGGTACGGCCTCTGATAACGTCAATCGATTTATCTAAGATTCCTAACCCTCCTACTCTGGTCACCGGCAGGGAGCTCTAAGCCAGCTACGGCGGCATTCACTACGTCAAATGTCAGGTCATCACGGATGTTAATCCACCCCCTCTAGACAGAGCGCCTCTTAGAAAGGTAGCTATGCCCCTGCTTTATGGGCCAGACGAGTCATGGGTTCTTTTGAACCCCTCTAAGCCAGAGCTTGCCCAGCCTACCTTGTCAGGGGAACTCCCGGTACCACGTGAGTGGTTTATCCAGGGAAATAAGTCAAAGAAATTAAGGGCATTGGATGCCTTGGGTAATGTTTTGGACGTAAATATCAAGGCTATACCTAGTTATTATCATCAGGATTATTTTGTTTATGCATCTGAGCCTGCTTTACCCCCTGCCTCAGCTTCAAAACTTTTTTCAGAATGGTCTAAGCTGGATGGGTTTAATGATATTAAGGCTCTGTCGGCTCTTACTCCTGAACTAGATTTACAGACCGTCACAGACGAGACAGCTAATCCAGTGTTGAAGGTGGGACAGTTGGGACCAGGACCTTGGGTGGATTGGGAGGGTAGAGGCTCAAAACTTTGCAACCACTTTCACTTCTAAATCTTCCCACCAGATCCCTCAGGATACACATTCATGGTTCATCCATGCCAGTAGGTTCTGCCGGCGGAGTTCCGTCAGCTTTATTTTCTTTTCTAGCTGCCCCTAAGATTAATCTTTGTGAACTAAAGGACCCATTCACTACCCCTACCCCTTACTCACCTAGACAGAGAATTTAGGCTAAGGGGAAAAGCTTTCCGCCTGTTTTCACAGTACTAGTTTCTCAGCAGGTGGCTAAGTCTTTACTCAGGTCTACTCAGGCAATCGCAGACGCGGATGCTCGAAGATCAGTTGAGTTATCCCGGCGTCTGATTCTTCAGTCGTCGATTCAATCCTTAGGTGACATACGCACAGCCTTACTTGAGGCGGTGCGAGCACGACAGGATCTTAGGATGTCATTAGTTCGCAAGCTGCCTGATCGCATTGCTAACCAGGTGGTAATGTCCCCCAGTACTTACTCCTTCTTGAATGTCCCCTGATGTATGGCGAACAGTGTTTAACATGGCACAGGCCGTGAAGCACAGTCCCGCACAGGCTAAGAAACCTGCATTTAACTTCCCCAAACCTAAGCCTCCTACTAAAGCTCAGCCAGGGGGTTCTAAGCCGTTTCTCCTCCTAAGTCCTCCCAATCCCCCCTGGGTCAGTACAGGCATAGACAGAGAGGGTTTTCAGGACAGAGAGGACGCGGCCAGTATAAGCGGGGCAGGGCCAGTCTTCGGCCCACACCAGCCAGCCGGCGAAGCGTCCAACACCACCAAACCCACCATCAAAAAACTAAAGTCTCTCTCACTCCCAGTGCCTATCTTAAAGCCGGAGGAACCGAGGGAAGTACAGCCGGCGAACCCTTGTCTGCTAACTGGGTCGTTCCGAACGTGTCACCAAGCATGGCCGTTAAAAACCTGGGCACGGATGGTGGCACGCAAAGGCATCACTTGGCAGTGGCTCCGGCGACCTCGCTTACGTCAGCCGACAACGGCAAATTGTGTTCATTAGAGGTGGAGTCGCTGGTCCAGGAGATGATTGCCAAGAATGTCATCATCCCGGTCCCTCCAGATTACCCTGTATTCACGTCAAAACTGTTTTTGGTTCCCAAACGGGACAGTGTTCAGATGAGGCCGGTCGTAGACCTGTCTTATCTGAATCTTCACATTTACAACGAGTCTTTCAGAATGTTAACAGTTCATCAAATCAGGCTAACACTTCCGCCGGGAGGCTGGATGTGTTCCCTAGACCTGACAGACGCCTATTGGCACGTGTCGGTCAACAAAAGATTTCAAAGGTTTCTGGCCTTGAGGATCAGGCACCAAAATTTTGGTTTTCAGAGTGTGCCGTTCGGTTTGAACCTAGCACCTCGACTATTCACGAAACTAGTCCGGCAAGCCCTGATGCCGTTGTTAAAACAGGGAATCAGAGTGTTGTGGTATCTAGGACCGACTGGCTGGTGGTGGCAGAGACACAACAATTATGGCATAAAACATGGCAATATCATTTTAAATCATGTCAAAACTCTAGGCTTCAAGGTAAATCTGGTAAAGTCAAACCCTGTTCCCTCAAGAGTAATTCAGTGGATAGGGCTGGTCTGGGACGCCGCCGCTCTCCCTCTGTGTCAGAGTGTGGACAATCGCAACAGGTTTCGCAGGAAACTGTTCAGGTTTCTTCACAGTCTGACTACGACACGACGAGTCTGGGAGTCTCTGGTCGGCTCTCTCAACTGGATTCAGCTAACTGGTCAAGTTGGGCCGGTTGAAAGTAAAACGATTAATATTGGAAGGCAACAAATATTTCCCACTCTTACTGGCGGGAAAATTATGGCCCATACCAAAATTAATCCACACCTTACTAGCGGTCTGGGCGAAGAGGGAAACATTGCACTCAATCATGTCATGGACCTCTCCTCCTCCAACGGTATGGGTAGACACGGATGCGTCAGGCACCATAGGGTGGGGATTTCAGTCAACTCAGGGGCACCAGGGTCAGGGACTTTTGGTCCCACTTAGAAATCTCTCACATAAATGTCAAAGAGGTACTAGTCCCCTTGTATTTCCTTCAGGCTCACGGCCCGGCGTTACGGGGCAAGTCGGTGGCCTTCAAAATGGACAATCTGAATGCAGTTCACTGTATTCAGAAACAAGGGTCAACGCCAACAACACAATCTACACTCAATGAGAGCTCTGTGGGAAAGCCCGATCGTGGCCATGGCCTTTCTCAGGGACTCGGGGCTGTTCGGCCAGGCAGCTTAGGGAACAACAACAACAACAACAACAACAACAACAAGGGTCAACGAGGTCAAGGAAGTTGCTACTCGTGTCGGAAGAGATTTTTGTTCTAGCCAGCAGTCTAGATATTTATCTTCACGCATCTAATCTCCCAGGCGTAGCGAACGTCTGGGCAGACGCTCTGTCCGGAGACAGAGGCACGGACAGTAGAATGGGAGCTCAAGCAACCAATTTTCGACCTAATGATTGCAGAGCTCTCCCATCCACAAGTGGATCTTTTTGCGTCCGACGAGACTCACAAGCTCCCTCTATACCTCACCCGCCGGGCGATAACGCCGGCAGGGGGGCCAGACGCCCTAGTGACAGACTGGAACAGATGGAGCTCCATCTATCTGTTGCTGCCGCCAGATGTGTCACTAATGTGCCACGTAGTGAACAAACTACGAGTTTATCGAGGCTTAGTCTCGCTAATCGCGCCCCTGTGGCCGGCGCAGGTGTGGTACCAGCAATTAATAATGTGGTGCCCGGACCCGGTATCGCTCCCGGTCGGGTACTACCACTTAGACACGATTGGCAACCTAGCGACCTCGCTGACTTTTGCATTATGGACATTCAGGAGGCCAAGTGGCTAGCACCATACGGTAGGGATGTGACCAATAAATTGCTCAATCAATCTCTCAGTCTACTAAGCGACAATATCAATTCATTGGAAAGCTTTTACTTCTTGGATTGTTAGAACGGAACAAACTGTACCCTCAGTGGCATTGGTTTTTAATTACTTGAACTATCTGTTTGAGCAGAAACGTTTATCTGTGGTAACTTTGAAAGAATCACTTAACTGCGATTAGAGTGCCCTTTTTCGACCTTACAGGTCTATCCATACCGGTGGCGGAGGAAACAGGATTTATGAGAGCGTGTTTTAAACTCCGCCCACCTCCCCGTCAGCTCATGCCTACTTGGTCTCTGGACAAAGCTTTGTCTTTACTTCATTCTCGTCTGTATCAAAAATACTGCAGACTTTGCTTTAATCTTAAAGAAGGCAGTTTTCCTTTTGGCTTTGGCCACCGGAAACAGAGTGTCTGAGCTGGCGGCGATGAGCAACACACCTAATTGTCTTAGGTTTGGTAGACTTAATGATTCAATTTCCATTGCACCCTCCCCGTGCGTTTGTAGCCAGAATGAGCATAGTGCACACGTGTTTTCTG